>JARVGV010000111.1:22239561-22256727 GCA_031762435.1 Hypsolebias longignatus | reverse complement strand
AGAATCTGAGGGCAAACAGAGAGGGAGTCAAAGGGAGGTGTGTGTGTGTGTGTGGGGGGGGGGGGTACTCTAGAAACATATTAGCTGTAGAAATACTGAGGATGCTTGGAACGTCTGGTGGGACTATGGGAGCATTTTTTTGTAAAATAGAGACACTGTCTCATGCGGTCCAAGTCAGCACCAAAGCTTTTTCAAGAAAACAAGACAACTGTAGGAAACTGGTGACAAAATGAAGAAGTCTCATCGTCTTAAACAGGAAAACAGAAAATACTGGATTCTGTGATGCTCCTGCAGTTCCATAGAGCTCATAACAAAATGCATTTCAAAGTTGTAGTGAGAACACATTCCTCCCTCGTTTCTGCGTTTTGTTGGGCTAATCATAACATAGACCGTTTAATGCCATCTCGCATAATTAAATGCTCTGCACTAACCACCTAATGCATACTAATTTGGAACAATCCACTTCTAGAGTTGGTAGACCATGAAGCTCCCTCCAAAGGAGGTGCTCATCGCTTTTTCCTCTCTGCATGGGCGTGTGGTTAGTGAAACACGTACGCGTTGATTTGCAGAGCGCCGGCGTGCTAAAGGTCAGGCCGTGCACTTGAAAGAAAAGGTCAAGCGTTATTACAACATGACTAAATAAACAGGCTGCGCACAGCCCCCCAGACCAGTGGATGCAGGTAGTCTCTACCTACAGGCTGTACTACCTGCCTGTTTGGCTGGTTGGGATTCAGCTTCATCCCTTGTCTTTATCCACATATCCCTCAAGCTCTACGACAGCTGACATGAGGGCTGTCAAATCCTGCCTGGATTCTTATCCACCCGCTGGCTTTATTGCCCTCTTCCTCCTGAATCACAAACACACACACACACGTGCACACAAAGCAAGAAGAGAAAGGCAGGCAGGGCTGCTGGAGCGTGCTTTAAAGCGCATTAATATTAATTGCAGCAGTAGCTGGAATGATAACATAGACAAGATGCCCCTGAGAGGAAGATGGGCGCAGTCAGCCTCCGCTTTTTTTTTTTTTTTTTTGTTAGCAGCCCTGCTCATCTGTAGGACGGGCATGATGAGGCAGTCGACTGACGAGTATTTAATCTTCAAATTGCTCGTTTTGTATTAGAAGGGGTATACCCTCGCCAGTGAGGGGAATTTGTGTCAGCAACTGTGTGTAGGCGTGTGTATTTGTACGTGTGCATGAGCACGTCTGTGATAAAAAACTAGCGAGATGAATTATTAGACTACTGACATCAACAGCAATTGAAATGTGCTTCAAATAACAGAGTGCTTAAGCGATTCTGCTTTTATCTCCTCTTCTACTCCTGGCTCGAACGCCTTTTATGTCCTCCACGCTGAACTCTGTATTCTTTGAGCACTGAGCTCATTTTACATGTAAATAATCTACAGTTCTGGTGAGGGAACCTGCTGTATCACTGCAGGGGGAGAAAGTAGAAATTGAGCTGAAGGCAATCTTCACCTTCTGCTTTCCCCCCTCTCCTTGTACAAATAGCAAGCCGCTGTAGATATCAACAGATGACAGATACTGTACATCCCAGTCCTCCATTTTTAACCTCACTCCCCACCCCACCCCCACTTATGTCAATTATTTTTGAGGAACCTTACACGGTCTTTACTGCCGCCTCACAGCAGTGGGTTTTCGCTGCGCGGTTTTGTGCTCCCTTTTCCGATTTCCCCCAAGACTCATCAATGCCCCATTACCAAGTCAAATCAGGTGGTGCTGCAGATATTTGCTGAGAACCACGGCTGCACGCAGCGACACAGACATTAGAGGATTCATTCAAGAAGCCTGGGAGGTTTTCCACCAGCAGCACCGCCCGATCACAAACAGTGGCAAGGAAGAGAACAGAAGGAGGGGGGGAAAATCATTGCTTGCTAAATGCTCGTGAGTGGTTTATGGCTCAGAGGGCAGTGAAGGAATAAGGAACATGGTAATGTATCTCACTGACTCTCCTTTATGCAGTCAACTACATTTTAATCTCCGGGGCTCCCTTGTAGTCACACATTATTGTTTCCCATTTCATGTGTCAAAAGCAATTAAAACCAGCCTGCACATTCCCGTGTTCCATCAGCACAGTTTTCCCAAAAAAGAAAAAAAAAAAGAAAAAAGAAACAGAAAGAAAAAGCTCCATCCTCACATTTATACATATACGCCCACATCTCCAAGCTAAATTTCCAGAAAATGTCAAACGCTTTTCTCACTTTCATCGTTTTTATCTCGCTGCGACAGCGACTACAAGGTGGACGAGCTCTGTGTAATGCGAGCAGCAGCGTTAGTGAGGCAGACTGATAAAAAGAAAAAGCAAAAAGAGAAAGGTGGAGGGTGGGGGTGGGCAAAGAGAAAGTGTCCTTTTAGTTTCCCGTGCCTGTTGTCAGCCTCTTCATAGCTGCAGGTGCACAGGGAAGACAAATACAACTCTTGGGAAGTGTCAGGCAGTAGTAGAAAAAGACATGAAGCATTATTGTGATTTTTTTTTTGTTGTTGTTGTTGAAAATTTCACAAGCCTGTTGGTGATTGGAGGATAAGGCTGTTAAATACAAAGGGATATACGAAGACGAAAGAGAGAACTGCAGCTTTTTTCAAGGAAGGAGTCTCAAATGGCTGCCAGAGGTGGTGGTGCATCTCCCTCCAGGCACAATAACATTTTGCTGGCCGATTACTTGTCTCAGAAATTATTGCAATAAACGATAATATTGTTTGAAATTCAACTATAATTAATTATCAAATTTTAGAAGAAATGCTGATTTGTTTGGAGTGTAGTGCCTTTTTTGACCACCTGATGGCAGTATAAGACTGTGTGAACCAAAGGATAGATAGTTGAGCAGCGTGTCTCTTAAGAAAAATGTGAGGGAGGGCCCTTGATGTGACATGGGCTGACATGGTGCATACTTGGTGATTTGCGCTCTTTAGCGTAGCATTTTTTTTTACACAAAGTTTTTAAATTAAAAAAACAGTAAACAAGTTCTCAGCTTCTTTTTGCAGAGAAAAACAACTTTTTACACGAAGGCACGGGTTTCAACTGTGAATTTTGGCGCTCGAAGACAGAGGTTAATTCCTGAGGTCGGCCTGTTAGCGTAGCTTCTCAGCTTAGCTGCTTTTAGCAATCCAAAAACGTGATTTTGCATGATTAAAACAGATTTTAAAGAGAAAAGAGAAAGGGAGGGGTCAGTGAAGAACATTGAGCCTTTTGTCATCCAGTGTCATCAGTAGAAAGAGAAACACGCAGAAACGATAAAGCCGGTAAATGAAAATGAGGTTGATAATTTTCATTCATCATGCGGTTAATTGATTTAGTGTTTATCGTGACAGGCCTATACATGTGATTTTATTTTTTTATTAAATCTTTATTTAACCAGATAAAAAAATAATAAAACTACTGAGATCAAGACCTCTTTCACAAGACGATGTTTCACTGTGAAGTAAAATTTAAACCACTGTTATGAAAAAAAAACAAACAATCTGGCTTTCATTACAGAGTCTATGTCTTATGCCTTTGTGTACGCTAGCTGCACGAGCATGATATGGAGCCAGATGCCATCTTCCTGTGCTGGTGTTTGCAGCGAGCACTGGCTTCATGCCGAACAGCACAGCCATGCGCTTTATGCCAAGAATAAAGAGAGAGCCTGAAAGTCTAAGTGAGCTCTGCTTGCCCTCAATCACAGTCAGGAAACGTGTGAACAAACAGAACATCCGCCACCTTGATGAGGGATTTGTGCAATAGCGCCGAACCATCTTGTCAGTCTGGTGAAAATTAACCATAGCGAATCAAAATGGAGCGCAGCAGACTGGACGCATCCAGAAGGAATTTTTCTGAGATGTGACAAGCAATTAATTAAGTTGTCAGCAGTAGCATACTATTAGGCATCAATGAAGGTGCAAACGGTAAAATCTTTTGCAGATTGTCGACAAAGAATCTACACAAAGAAATAGGCAATGTCAAGCTAAATAGCGGTTGAAATGGGGATGATGGTATGTATGGCCTTGGAGTGAGCTGCTATGCCCCAGCTCTGCAAAGTGACAATGAATCCTACGCTGAGTCGATTTGCTGCTTTTGAGTGCCTGGAAACTTGTCTGGTAGAGTGCTCACAGGGGAGACGCAAAGATGGAAGAATGGAGGGACAGAGCCTCACCTGTCGCTGTCCTCTATTTGTCTGTGCATCCCTGGAGGCTTTTTGGCTGCTTCGTACAACAAAGGAGTTTGTGTGTGTGTGTGTGTGTGTGTGTGTGTGTGGGTGGGTGGGTGGGTGGGGTGTCGGTCGGTTGCAGAGGAAAAAGCTCTGTGGCCATCCACAGACAGCAAAAGGAAGAAAGGACGACTTTACAGGTAAATAATGAGGAGCAGCTGGCTGAGAGCTATGTAAGCTCAGGTTTCAAGCTATCAACGATGGCACACTCCTTCACAACAGAAATGTGGATAACACCTTTTTTAGTTTTTAAGTTGTCTTGCAGGCCTTTAAACCGGATTAGTTTAAGTTGCCACCAAAGCAGCAACACTTTATTTATAGCATGAATTTTAAAGACGATGCTGCATGTGCAGACATCAGATGTGCAAAGCGAGATTTAACCTGACTTTCAAGTCCACAAAGGATGACACAACGCTGTTTGAATATGGGCAGCTGATGACAGGAGTAATTTGCCACATGGCTGATTTGAAAAAGAGCCCTTGAAGATGACGCAGAAAGACAACTGTATCGTCATTTTAAAGAGGATCTGTGAAATCAATGGGACGAGATCAATGCTGTCTCTTCCTCTCTCTTTCTCTTTCGCAGCACTTTACATAAGCAGCGATCACCATCACAGTGGCCACCATCTAGCTCACCGATTTCCTGTGCAGGACTTTGGTCAGCACACAAAGCTTCGCTCATCCCATCAGATCAACGGTCACTTCCACAACTTCACATACAAAGTAGGAAGGAGGAAGAGGAGGCGGAGAAAGAAAGGAGCTGAGGCAAAGTGAATACCACAAGCAAGCCGGAGCAAAAGCCTGAGGCGAGGAGGGAAAGAAAGAAAATGTGAAGGAGACATGGCGTCTTCATTAGACTACAGCAGCTAGCCAAGCACTGTAGCTGCTCATCCTCTCAGTTAATTAGGATTTCTGCCGCTTCATTTTAGGACGAGGGACAGGGTGTAGGGAGGCTTGATTGCTTTTTATTTCTCAGCCTAACAGCTCTGCTGCCTCTGCCACCTTATTAACAGAAGATCTTGCAGATTTACAGCTTTGCAGCAAACATCAGTTTCAATAACGACAAGAAAACTGTTAAGGCAAACGCGCACACACACACACAAAAAAAAAACCACTCTTTCCCCTCTCCTGTCACCACAGAAGAGCCTCACCCCTCCTTCACTGAATTTAATTTCCATAGATGTGCCCTTTTCATCACTGATTTTTATAAACACGTTAAAACACACAGTGATCTGCCTCTGTAACACTTCAAATATTATACAGCCAACCCCTGGCCAGAAGCACAGAGCAAACACTGAATGTCACATTTACATTCAACATTCAAACGTCAGCGCTTGTTCTGTCATAAATAAAACAGATGTTTAGAAAGCAGCATGATGTGGTTACTTATACTCAGAACAAAACACTTTTCTCTGAAAATATATAAACAAATAGATAAAAAAAAAAACATTATTGCATGATGACGTCTTCTTTTAACTATACCCTTAAAAAGCAGAGTAAGGATGTAACTGACTGGTAGGAGAATAAACTGAATGTTTGTCTCAGAAAACAGCTGCAACAAATCATACTTTAAAGACAACAGATATTAGATTCAGACCAGAGGACTCATCGTTTTTATTTGAATATAATCAATAATTGTGTTGCCTTGCAATATATTGCCTTCCTGCCATCTCATCCTGCTTGCTAATGTTTCTTTCATGAGCCGGTCTACTGCTGGTGACATTATAGCTACAGCACTTGCACAAGTCCCCAATGGATCAGTGAAAACGGTTGGCGTAAAACACAATTAGTATGGTCCATATGGCTGCTAGAGGAGGAGGAGAAGGAGAGCTCCCCTGTGGTCGTTACAGAAGGCTGATCCTGCGTTACCTTAAAGATCAAATTGCTGTCATAATAATTGGACCATTTCAATTCTGCCACTCTCTTATTTTTAAAGCAGCACCTCCTGAACAGATTCCCATTTTGTAGAATGATTCCTGGTCAAATAAATTGACCAACCTTGACTGATCACTCGGTCAATAGCTCCTTCATCATGATTAAGGGCTCATATTGGATAATAGGAAAATGTAATGTGAGGGGAGCATTACTTTCAGGTTTCAATGCTCGGTCTCATCGATTGGTTATCAGGCCTCTTTTTGACCAATGGAATGAGCTGATAAGAGAACAGTGTGTTCGACCTACGTAAACTGAGCAGAGTAAACGATTTACAGTGCTTTAGGCGCGTCTCGTTCACTGATACCTCTGTATGCCCAGCCTGACAAGCATTTTCTTGCCTGAGAAACACAGACACCTTTTACTGAGTAGAAGCGAACAACAACAGCTTGAGGCAACAGATTTATTACAAATTGATCTATTAGATAGCACTGCTGTGCTTCGCTGTTTTCTCTGCCCCTCTTCCTCTCTCTCTCCATCTCTGACAGCCTTCCCCTGATGGTAGCCTGAGTGTATCAGAGAGGAAGTGCTACAGTGGCAAATCTAAACCCAATCCTCAGGACTCATTTTCTCTGTGCCGGCTCCTGGCACCGAGGTGCATAGACAAGACGTCCATCTTTAAACCTAGTCGATCCAGCTCAAAGACCCATCATCCAAACTGAAGGCTCAGCACGCTCTGTGGTTTTTCCTCCCCTCTTCCTAACCTGCAAGGACAAGCAAGGACACTGTTTACCGGACGCACCTTGTGAAACGGAGAGTGGACGGTCACAATGTCACCGAGGTCGTTTCCTTCCGGCAACATAAACCTTGAGCAACCACTCTCGCTTGCTTGCCTTCTCCATTAAAACATCGGTCACAGGCTGAGCCGCTCTACAAACCGTGCCTCATGTGTACAGTCACAACATCAGTGCAGTATCCATAACAGCCACGGGCACTACAAAAGCACAACAAGTACATTAATAAAAGATCTATGGATGATTTATCTCATTCAGAACCGCCAAAAGCACAGAATAAACTATTACAGCTACTTAATTTAATGGCAAAGCCATGCTGGGTTACACAACATACTTCTGTTATTGACACGCCTCTCAATAAAATAATCCATTCAATCAACTGCATTGTTTAGACTTGCTAATTAAGGTGGCTTTACCTGCATCGCCACCACTGAGAAACCTAATTTAGACTTCCTACAACGTGTCAAGAATGAGTTTAAAGGAAATCCATCTTATTCACTTCATCTTTATCTGTACGTGTATAAATTATCAATATGACCTGCCTTTTACTTGTCTTGATGGACTTTAATATAGATTTGATGTCCAGTTTTTGGAATACGTAGTGTGGTGTTTTTACTTTTGACCATATTAACACTGCTGTATTGTACCACTATACCGGGATAACACAAGCATCTCATAAATATTCAAGCAAGTAAAACATTTTTTAAAAAATCTGCAATTCAGTAGTAAGTCAAATACAAGATTAGACGGAGTGCTTACCGGTCCAAATAGAAACAAAATGTCACGTGCTCCTTCTATTAGGCTTAAGGTTAAACTAACAGAACAAGGAGGTTATAGCCTATTCAACGACATAAATTTGCACTGAAAAATAGTAACAATGAGCGCTGATAGGAAATTACCCACACTCTATTGTGCTCCTTTCCTTTAATCACCTCTACCTTTTATCCGTGCCACAGAGAAAAAGAGCATACAGGGCTTTCAGGCACAATGAGAGTTGCTGAAAAAAAAGGGGGGAAGTACTAGAGATGTTGAAATGTTCCAGGGATAGTGTATATGTCTATATAAACATCTTGAGGCAGACATCTGCAGGGGGTGTGTGCAGTAAAACACTAGTATGCATTGTTTGTGTTTCTGCACCACTAGCACCATGCCGTGTCATTACATGAGGCAATCTCTTACCTAATCAGTACTGACACACACAGCAGCAGCAAAGCACTCCTCTTCCAAACTACCACCCCCCAATCCTCCTTCGTTTCTCCTCAGGGGCCAGCCAGCTGATCCTACACCATTTCATTTTCCTCTTTTACTGTGATGGCAAATGGCTGACTGTTATTTTACTTACAATTCATGCTTTTTTAACCAACAAATAAAAGTACTATTTGTAGCCTGCTTTTGCCAAACCTGGTTTATTCTTTGAATTTTATGTTGTTGTTCGACATAAATTTAGAGAGAAAACTGATGACTCCCAGATTCTGGTATCATTTAAAACCAAAAGGCTGTGCTGTTGCCATGATTTCATTATGTGTACATCTGCTGTTTCTTCACAACTCAAATGTTAGCCAAGCCTCCTCTTCCACTTTCCACACACTCTATTGTACAACTGCTTAGATACATAAGAGCACATGGGGCTATCAAATGTGGCAAGTTACACACACATAAAAAAAGAACAGTAACACAAACTACATGTGACCCACAGCCAACTGTGAAACACAATATTTTTTATTAGTTAAAATGTGAGGGTGCCAAGCCTGAGCAGATCCGAACAGTTAAAGTGAGACCGACTTTCCTACACGAAACAGATTTGATCACATCTAGTACATCAAATACGGTTCGCACTATGCAGTCAGACAGTTCACGACTGTTAACACAAACCGCGCTTGACGATACCATCTCCTCGCTACGATTGTGGAGCTGGGCCTGAATCAAACACAGACGAGAAACGCTGCAGCGTGCTTGGATCTCCTCTTATGAGAGGTGAAGGGAAGCTGTCAAACAACACAAAACACATCTAGTCTTACCTCCTCTGCTGTGCTCAGGGAAACCAGGAGGACGACGATGAGAAAAGAGGGGGGAGTGCGAGGGGGGGCTTGCCTCATTTCTGCTAGTGTGCCCTGTGCGTGTCAGTCCAATATCTTAAAACAACACATGCAAGGCTTTGCTACAGCCAATTACCCAGCTCTTGGCACGAGAACTGAAAAACATCTTCGGAGAACAATAAAGAGAGCTTGGCTTGTTGTGGGTGCTGTCAGTAAGTGCTGACAGATTGTTATTTTTAATGAATATACAGCACTTGAATGGCCCATCAAGAGGTCTTTGAGCGAGCATTGCTCCTTTGTTCAGGGCATTAATTTACAATGTAACAGTCAGATATCTAGCGATGAAACAGATCGCGAACACAGCCCAGGAAAAGCTAAAAATCATTTCATCCACTTGTCTCCATTTTGTCCACTGCAAGCATACGTAATCGCTTGAGCATAAACACGAGGGTATTCAGGTTATGATTACAAATGTGCTGTCTAAATGCTTGATTACACATGATTCTCTGTGTTGCCTCAGGACAGCGTGTTTTATTGCCTACCTACTTCGCTCACCAACAAAAAGACACTTGGTTCCTAAAATCTTTGAATAAAACAAATCAGCTTCATCACATTTCTTTTAAACAAAATGCCTCCTAAAAATGCAGGATAGCTACTTTATCGACAGCAAACAACACGCAAGTCAGTGCTAGAAGGGGTAAGAATTAAACAGCTAAATTGAAAATCAGCTTTTATGACAATTCTGGAGGATAACTAAGGACAGACAGCATCTGAGGGTAAAAACAGCTAAAAAAAAATGCTATTTGAGCGCAACATGTTAATACTGGATTCCAGAGTGTGTGTATTGACCTATCATCCAACAAAGAGTGCAGTGAAAAAGGATTTTTCCTCATCATTGTTTGGCCTTTGCCACATATTACTCACAGGGAGCTGCCATTACTCAAACACATATTAGTCATTAAAGGAAAATAGCAGGTTTATTATGCTTCACTTATCACTGCTGTGCTGCTACAGAAACCAAACTATAGACGACTGTTCGATGGACAGGGTGCGAATAGGATGTTTTTTGTTGTTGTTTGTTTACTAACGCTGTACTTGAGATCCCATTGAAAATGAGACCCCAGAAAATGCAGCATAACAGCTAAATGAAAAACTTAAATAAAGCAAACACCACAATGACTTAATTTTAAGATATTCTAAACTATCCTCTTTGCAAAACTTAAACAACTCTCCTTCAAAATAAAGGGGGGGGAAGATCATTCAGGGGCTTTTTGGTCAAAGCTGTGCTAAAGTAGTAATCAACACGTAGCCTGTAATGGAAGCCTTACCCTGTGAGTTTCTAGTCTAAGTGGTAGGTAAAGAAAAGCTAAATCACAACCACGAAACACTAGCAACCAAAACATCAAGAACAAATTGTCCAAGACGTTTATGTAATGGTTCTTCTAATGACTTTTTTAATTCCAAAGCAAGTCAAACTAGATCTTTTTGTTGTATAATTGTTTCCAGCATTCCACACACATGTTTTAATATCCTAAATTTAATGTATGATTAACTGTCGAATGATGGTCATTTACTGATGTTTGTATTTTTTTATAGAATGAAACGTTAAGTCCTTAGTTTAGAAAATTTATAACCAAAGCCCACATACCGTTTATGAAAGTTATTGGATGAAGTGTCAGAATTGTTTTTATTTTTACTGCCATATAGATCTACCAAAGACAAAAAGGAAATAAAGTTTTTGTCTGTGTTCGCAACTTTAACAAACACAAAAATAGCTACAACTCAGTCAGTGTTTCAGATACTGAGGCTGGGTTTGGTGTGGTAGCAGCTGAGAGTTATCCCCGACTTGTAATCTGTGAGAAAACGGATCAAATGAGACTTTTTATTAAAACTTTACCCTCGACTATTGGCGTCAACTCTGTCCATTAGCAATATATCGCATTAACAAATGAATAAATCTCATTAAAACCTTCAAAAAGTAATCTATAACTACAACTGATTAATTTTTGGAAGTCAGTCCAATTCAAGATGGCCGCCATAGTCAACTGATCCGCCAACACAAAAATGGCTATAAATGTCAGTTTTTAAAGTAATTGTCTAAAATTTGATGCTGCATCCACTGAGACCAATTGACAACACATACTCTAAGTATTACAAACTGCACATCTGTGCTTAAAACATTAACTTCTCACACCGGTTTTGATTAGTCTGTTAGCAAAATATCTCATGAACCAGAGAAACAAATTCAATAAAACTGTCAGAAAGTAATGATTGGGCATTCGCCTATAACTAACTTTTGGAGTCACACCAATTCAAGATGCTTGCTGTAGCAGACAATCAATATTAGCACAAGGCCCCGACTCAGTCTATTTTATATTAATTTAGCGAATATTTGGTGAGGTAGTAGCTGAGAGTCATTCACAACAATGAGTGCTGACAGATCTCGCATTAAAGACTGTTGGTGATATGCATTCCTTCAAGGAACACTCGGCCTTTAGTTATTTAAGGTCAAGGTGTCTATTATCATTCACACCACATGTGGTACAGGTGGTGGAACGAAACTGTGTACACAGGGTCCTAGTTACATCCAACAAAAATACAAACTGTAAAGAAAAACAGTAATAAGGTCTAAGATATGAACTAAGAAATTTGCTAAATAAAGAATATACTAAGCATTAATAACAATGTGCCAAACAACAGCAGCATGAACATGAGTCTGGGTGAGCAGATGATTTAGATTTAGACGATACAGTACAGTATTATTAGGCCCGTCATGATAACAAATTTTGCTGGGCAATTGCTTGCCTCAGAAATTATTGAGATAAACAATAATATTGTTTGAAATTTGGATAGTGAGGGAGTGAGCTGCATGTCGCTAAGAAAAATGGGAGGGAGGCCCCTTGACATGACATGGGCTGTCTCTTTGATTCTCAAAATGGCAGACGCTCTGTGTGGTTTGAGCTCTTTAGCATAGCATTTGTCACATAAAACTTATAATTAAAAAAAAACCCCAGTAAGTTCTCAGCTTCTTTTTGCAGAGAAAAACTTTTTACACGAAGGCACTGGTTTCAACTTTGAATTTTGTAGCTTGGACAAGACGGAGGTTTTTTCCCAACCCGAGGTCAGCCTGTTAGCGTAGCTTCTCAGCTTAGCTGCATTTAACGATCCAAAAACGAGAGTTTGGATGGTTAAAATTGATTTTAAAGAGAAAAGAGAAAGGGAGGGGTCAGTGAAGAGCACCAGAGTTGAGCTTTTCGTCATCCAGTGTCTTCATTAGAACGAGAAACGTGAAGAAACAATAAAGCCGATAAATGAAAATGAGGTTGATCATTTTCATTTATCATGCGATTAATTGATTTATTGTATTGCGACAGCTAGGTATTATATTACCTTTGACTGCCTTTTTCTGCTTGTTTTCACACTCTATAAAAATAAATCAATTATTGACAAGTCGTTCTTCATTTAGAAAAATTAACAAAAATGAATCTTAAGCTGCTCTAATTTGCAACTAAGCCCGTTAGGTTCACGCCATTCACAGCTAAATAAACAGCGCAGTTCCATAAATAGCCAAGAGACAGCAGTGAAAGTTGTAGGACGAGATCGAGTCGGGCGTCAAAACTCAGGGGACGTCAACACATCACTGATAACGGACATGTGTCTTTTAATTCAGCAGTTTTAAACAAGCTGATTCGAGGAGGTTAACATAAAACATAAAACTAAATGATTGCGGTCAGCTCACGTCACTGCATCAGGCCGATTATGTAAGAAATGTGACAAAGCTGGCAAGCAGACTTTACAAACCACGAGCGCGTATAAAGTTAAATTTCTGCTTAGTGACCTTCAACAACATGCCATTACAGCACACTTGAACAACTGCCAAACAATTGTTTGGACTCAGACTGGAGGTGTAGCAGCACAGAAACTAAACCCTCTCACTGTTGAGCTGTTTATAGCCACTGAATGTAACATGCTGTTTAAAAGCACTGCTGTCAAGGTATCTGAAGATGTGATGTAGATTTTATTCTACTCAGCCTAATAGTGACAAGTGAGAAAAGGCAAACCTTGTTAGGCTGAAAATAGCTTGGCAGATATGAAGCAAAACAAATGTTTCTCACTCCTTTAATCATTTAGTGAAGTGGATGCTCATTAGGTTTAGTGAATAAGACAGTTTTGCAGAGTAGGGAAAGAGTGAGTCACATGCAGGCAATAAAAACAGTTTCACACCATCTTCTAACGTTTCATGTCAAATCTGTTGTTATAACTACTTTCAAACTTGTTTAGCAGTAGTGGATATGTAAAAAAAAAAAAAAAAAAAAAAAAAACAATAATACAGTAATCTGCTGGATGTTGTATTGTTCCCCTTCCTGTGGTTTAAGCTGCTGAGTGTTGCTGCCAGAATTCAGCAGCTGGTTCTGGATTTGTTGACAACATTTCTCCAGTTAAAGATCAGCACCGCGTGATTTTTATGCTATCACAAGTCAAACGTTAAGCGTTAGTTTTCTTTAAAACAACTCAGACTGTCCTCGTAGGGAGGGAAAAAAAGCACAAAGTACGCCGAGCAACACGGCAGTAATTAAGCACAAGTCTAACACACAAAGACAGCAAGTTAGCTTCGCCGGCTAACGTTTCCTGGAGCTAATGACAATAGCTCCGTGGGCTCCGACTACTCCCTGGAAACAAGATGCTACACTAGGTGGTTCGGGGAGCGATACAGCGTTTGTTGTGAGGTATTCAAATGTTGCAGTCTGCATGTACCAATAAGTATTAAAGAAAAGCGTTTCACGTTGCGTGTGCTGCATGTGCTCTGTGCTAACCGGTGTCAGCGAGCCGTTTGTGTCCAGGCATTAGACGGCTCCCACCTGGCATTCCCAATCAGTGCTAGTCAGTGCTAACGTTAGTTACCAGCAAGAGTGAGTGAGCGTTATCAGTCCAACGTTTCCAAACTATTCCCGCACATGTCTCTGTCTTTTTTTTAACTTTTCTGGTTTATTTACTCACGAATGTCAAATACAAAGAAGAAGCTGGCTGCAGCTCACAGCACTTACCTTAAAAAGCTTGATCTACAACATCTGTGATTTGTTTGATGAGAGGCTGCAACAACAAACAAAAGCAGCAGCAGCAGCAGGGGCAATTAGCCACCGTTAGTGAGCCAAGTGTTGCCACTGCACAGAGCACAACACCTGCAGTGCCACCTGTATGTCTTTTCTCATGTAGCTATAACGGAGCCGGCCACGTTGGACAGAATGCTGTCATGAATGATGGGCTTAAATTTAAAGAGGGAGTAATCGTTGCCTGGATGCTCAGACTAATGTGTATGAGAGGCACTCAGCATGACAGCATCCTTCTTCATCTTGGGGTGAGAGCAGCTGGGGGTTCTCAAAGTTCAGCCGGTGAAATGTCGCCACCCACCGGCCAGATCTGGAAACACGCAGGGAGTCCTGGCTGGGCGATGAAGATGTGGAGAAACGTATCTGATTGAAATGTTTAATTGTTTTGAAAAAGTCACAAGTGATAGTTTGTTTGTTTGTTTGTTTGTTTTGTCATAAGGGTAAAAAGCATCTAAAATGATAGTCTAAGTCTAAATAAGAAAGAATGCAAGTACCAAAATACTAGAAATAGGCTAAATCGCCAAAACAAAGAGCTTAGCACAATTCTAACTAAAAGTGAAAAATAGAAAAATACATGCTAAAAGTGGCAAAACACAAACTAAAAGTAGCTTAATATGAGCTAAAAGAAGCAAAGGGCTACATAAAAGTTAGCTTAAAGATAAAATAAGCACAAAACTAAAAAAAAAAAAAACTAAATGGACTAAAAGGTTAATTAAAACTAGAAAATCTTAGCTAAAACAGCTAAATGTTGGGTAAGTCAAACATAGGATAATGTAAGCTAAAAGTGGCAAAACGATAGATAAATGTATAGCAAACCCTTACCTAAAAGCCTTTTGCAAAAAAAAGTTGAAGCGTTTCAACAAAGAAGAAACCATCCAGAGGACCTGACTATAGAACATGCATCAAGACCTACCTAAAAGCAGCAAAATACTACAAGCAAAAAGAAGCAAGAGTCTAACTTAAATGTCCTAATGCATGTTCAATAATCCAGGTAGAAAAAAATTTAACATGGTTAAGTCAGGTCCTCTGAAACAAGAATCCATCCAGAGAGCCTGATTTAACCTTGTTAAATCTAACTTTTAGCAAAATACTGTACTAGCTGAAAATTAAAAGTAGCAAAATGTTAGCTAAAATACAAATTGAAAACATGAGTTAAGCATTAAAATTAGCCAAATGCTACAAATGACTATATGCAGAAAGCCTGCTTAGAGTGGTATTAATGCAAAAAAGAGTGGCATCAATGCTAAAGCCAAGTAGTAAAAAGTTAAAGTTAGAAAAATGTTTGCTAAACGCAAAATGCCTGCTTAAACTTAAAAAAAAAAATAATAATAATAATAAACCGAAATTAGCTTAAAATAGAAAAATAAACTAAAGGTAGCAAACACATGCTGAAAGTAGCAAAATGCTAGCTAAATGTAGCAAAACACATCCAAAAAAGCAAAAGGATAGCTAAAAAGAGCTAAAGGTTAATGAAAGTTATACATTATTTAGAAATATAGTTTAATGTCTTAATTGAAATCTTTGATATGTATGGCTAAAATAGCTCTAAGTATGTAAAAGCTTGTTGCAAAAGAGGTACAGAAAATTAAAGAAAAACAAGTAGAAGTGTTAAGAAAGTTCATGCTCAATCAATCATCCAGGTACCGAATCCAGTAATTCTCTGCTCTCTGGTCTGGAGGGCTTCATCAGTCAGAGGAGTTCCAGTAAACTGGTGGGGAAACAGTTTGCTGGAACTCCTCTGATTGATGAAGCCCTCCAGACAGAGGGCGAAACGTTTCTATAAAAAAGAAACTGTCCAGATGTCCCGACTCAGAATTATTGGAAGTAGGAGTGTTGTTCTATTACAGAGTCAGAGTTTCTTTTATTTGTCATACACACATGTGATACATGTGGCGGAACTGAATTGTGTACACAGGGTCCCAGTTACATCCAACAAAAGTATAAAATGTAAAAGAAAAACGGTAATAAGATCCAAGATATAAACTAAGAACTAAGTACGGTTTTACATGTATGATGATACAAGGCTGTGGTGTACGCAATAGGAAAAAAATAAAACATATATACAGAACACTGAAACAATCAAGTATCCCTATCAGCATCATGCATAAAAATATAGTTCTTAAATACAATAAAAAGGGGTGAAAAAAGTTGTTCCGAATTGAATTCTTTTTAAAAAAATAGCATTTTCTCTCCTGTTAAAAGTGGTGACAAAACCTGTGATAACTGTCACAGAACTACTTCCGTTCAGATAACGGTCTTGTAATACGCATGCGCAATGGGAACTTTTTTTCTTCTTTTCCAGCAGCACTGATACATTGCTTCTGCAACCCCACATTTTATGGTTAGACACAAAAGGCAATTCTTATTTTCTCGACTGAGCGGTACGAGTGAATATCTGGTAGGTTTTGCTAAAGTTTAGCAATCAGACGGACAATGCAATTTGAGGGAAAACTGCACTTCATACATATAACCACAAGATGGTGGTAGATTCAAAGAGATCATATTTTGTTGCCTTTCTGCATCAAGTTTAATTAACCCCTGCAGCGTCTGTCGGCAATTCAATTGGATCAAGTTTTTAACAAGATTATTTCTTGGGAGACAACATACACGTACTCGTCCTACTTTTAAAGTTTCTAAAACCTTCTAAGAGGTATCTCTGGTGTCCAAAGCCTGACAAGTTTGTTCAACATCTCTTTGATGAATGGTTAAACATTGGAGCCAGGTTCAGAAAGGGCTCAATGTGAATTCAAGTGGCACAAAAGCAGCTGTGGTACCAAAACCTTGGTGAATAGACCATTGTTTATCTTGGCAAGACTCCGTGAACAAAATCAGCCTTCCAGTTCATTGACTCGAGGTGAGAGGAGTGGAAAGAAATCGCATCTCACAGCACTGAGCTCATGTTAGGCTCTTGGATTACATTACACAATTCACACATGCATAACTTATCCAGAAATGTAATTCAACATGATCAATACTACTGTGTTTACTCCCACCACAAAAATAAATAGTTTATTTTTAAAGACCCAGACTGGCTGCTCTTAAGTACTTAAAGCCCCACTGACATGTTTGAACTTTGCAAAAAATGGCACAACATATATATCTTGTATCATTGAATTATGTTCGTTTTTGCAAACAAAATGATAAATATATTAAAAT
>JARVGV010000111.1:22220400-22237668 GCA_031762435.1 Hypsolebias longignatus | reverse complement strand
TTTTCAGCTTGTCAGTTACAAAACTGAAACTAAATTTATGACCATTTTTATAGAAAAATCGTTTCTGAATCACAAATTGTTTCTGAATCGAAAAATCGATTTTGAATCGAATCGTGACACCAAAAATAGGAATCGAATTGATTCTCCAGACACTGAGAGATTTGCACCCGTACTTAAAAACATTGCCGTCATGGTTGGGGTTTTTCTGTATGTGAGGTCTGAGCATCCCTGTTAGTTCACTTGCTGCTTTGTCAAAACCACAACTGTTGTTTAATAATTTGACTTTTCAATTGTTTTCTCGAGATTATAATTTTATCATTTTTTTAAATGGCAATACTTATTTATTAATTTACTTGTTCATTTATTTAAATATTTATTTTTCACACATGGTTCATGGTTAGCATTAGTTGAGCAGAGCTTTTAACTTTGGCTATCCTCAGTCTTCGTGCTCTGTTGAATGGTTGTGGCTGAGTGGTTAGAGCAGTCATCCTCCAATGCAAAAGTTGGGAGTTCGACTCCACCAGCAGTCACATACTGAAGTGTCCCTGGACAAGACACTGAACTCCTCATTGCCTCCAATGTGTGTCCCATCGGTGTATGTGAGAAAGCTCTGATTAATCTCTTTAGAATGATTTGTTCAGTTAGCTTTGTAGAGATCAAGTAGAGTGCTGTATGAATGGGTAAATGAGGACACAGATTGTGTTGTAAAAAGCTTTGAGTGTCTTGATAAGATAGAAAAGTGCTTTCAAGTTAGTGTGCTCCACTCCGCTGTTTAAATGGTGAAAAAGATTCGCAGTTCCAACCTTTCGCCGGGACTATTTTCAGCATAGTCTACAAAAATATTTTTTCTACCCTCATCTGACAATCTAAATCCAAACTAGCTCAGAAAGAACATTGTTTTTTCCCCTCAGCAGCTAGCGGCTCTTCATATCTGCCATGTTTACTTGTTGTGCTAAACGTCTCTGCCCACCTCCTGCAGGCAGGAAGGAGGGGGCCGCTGAGGGGCTGGGTTTGTGTTCAGTTAAGAAGGGGGGCAAGTGGGGGAAAGAAGGCAGCAGGAGGATTTTCAAGTATGAAACTTATATACAGTACTGTAGTTTATATCGATAGTCTCAACTTATATCGCCAAAAAAAATTCTCAATATTTTAAAAATATCGATACATCACCCAGCCCTAGTTAATGTGCTGCTTCTAATAAAAAAAACGTTCCTACCTGTCCAGTGCAGAGGCCAACAACAAGGTCAGCGATGAAGGTGTCCTCTGTCTCTCCAGAGCGGTGACTGACCATAACACCCCAGCCATTGCTTTGAGCAAGCTTGCAACTAAAAGAAAGGAAAAATAAAGATAACCCCGTTATTGTATCCACTGCTCAGAATTATGGCAACAAGTGTTTCTGCCCTGCTGTGATGTGGATACTCACGCCTGCAGGGACTCGGTGACCGAGCCGATCTGGTTGACCTTCAGGAGCAGGCAGTTGCAGGACTTTTCGTCGATAGCCTTGGCAATACGCTTGGGGTTTGTCACAGTGAGATCATCACCCACCACCTGGATGCTGGTGCTGGCTGTGAAATTGGTCCATGCTTCCCAGTCATCCTGGTCAAAGGGGTCTTCAATGGACACCACTGAGGAGAGATAAAGATCAATGAACCTCATATACCTGCACATCTGATGAGGAGCCATCAACAAAAACCTAAAGTTGGATGTTTTTGACTACAAACTCAAAAATCTGAACCGTTCCATTTTCTTTTTTATCTTAGTCTGTTATAAGTTTATATTCATTGGCGTTCAAATTCATTTTAAGGCTCCAAAGCGACCACCAACCTGGGTAATCCTTGACAAAGCTCTTGTAAAGATCAGCCAGCTTGTCAGGAGAGATGTAGCGGCTGGGGTCATCTGGAGACTTGAAGTCCAAGTCATACTTTCCACCCTTGTAGAACTCGGAAGCAGCCACATCCATGCCGATGACAATCTTGTCGGAGTAGCCGGCCTTAGCGATGGCGTTCTTCAGCAGCTCCAGAGCTGATAAAAATATTTAATTTAAAAGTCACAAAGAATCTTTCAAAATAGAAATTTTAAAACCCTGTAAACGTGACTGCAAATATAACATTTCAGCCACATCTATTTTTATTTAGTATGCAATCTCACACCTTCTTTGTTCTCCAGGATGTTGGGGGCGAAGCCACCCTCGTCTCCCACGTTGGTGGCATCCTTGCCATATTTCTCCTTGATGACATTCTTCAGGTTGTGGTAGACCTCAGCACCAATCCTCATGGCCTCCTTGAAGTTGCTGGCTCCAACTGGCAGGATCATGAACTCCTGCATGGCCAGCTTGTTGCCTGCGTGGGAGCCGCCATTGATAACATTGAAAGCCTGAAAGCAAGTGGAGGTGATCAGTTTTCTAGCTCAACAGAGTTGTGACCAGACAGGATAACAGTTTGTAAGAACTAGTTGTGTTAAATTTACTAGTACTACTCACAGGGACAGGGAGGATGACTTCAGGGTTGCCAGCCAGGTCAGCAATGTGGCGGTAGAGGGGAACGCCCTTCTCTGCTGCACCAGCCTTGCACACAGCCAGGGAGACGCCCAGGATGGCATTAGCACCAAACTTGGCTGCAGGATGGTAGGCAGTTATTAAGATATACCACATATACTATGAAAATGTATCAAGATTACATTTATAATTCAAATTTTACAATTCAAGTTTTTCTTGTTTTGAGACTGAATTTTAAGTCACTCTTCACTTTTCTTCTTGTATGAAGTCACACAATGTCTCATTTCAAATTTGCATCTTCAAAATATTAGCAGTTTTGAGGAAATCCAAGGAAAATGTACTACAATGTGTATAATTTATTATTCTTTAGCCATCCCTAGAATTATGTTGGAGAAAATGTGGTCAAAAAGAAGATGTGTACATACTGCATTGTTTAAATAATGAAATTTATTTTTTAAAGACAAGTATATCCCAAAATTGTAAATGCTTTATTTTATGAATATAATAAAAATTGTTATGATGAATGAGATGTCCCATGTGAGGACATTTTTGATCTTACATTTGTTTTCTGTGCCATCCATGTCCAACATCAGCTTGTCAATTTTCTCCTGCTCCAGAACGCTCACATCCTGGATTAAGTCACAATAGGACAAAAGAAAATTAGAATGAAATAACGTTTGAATTGGTTTAGTTAGTTGAAAAAGAACACAATAACAAAGAACACAATAACAAAGAACACAATAACAATGTTACAATGTTACAAAAACAGCCTCTGTGAATTTTACCATCAGGCCTATATTAATGCAGTTTGTTTTAGGGACATCATTTCCATTATCAAAAAAATAAATAAATTAATTAAATAAAAAAAGGAAAACCTCAGCATTCCAAACATCTTAAACTGTACAGTTGTAGCGCTACAATGATATTTTGCATTCTCTACAAAACCCAACACGTTTTCTGAAATAAATAAAACAATCATTTGATTTAAAGTTTCTGAAATTAGCACACGGAAATTAGTCAAACAATAAATGGTCCTACCTTGTTAACCAGTGCAGGTGCAATTGTTTTATTGATATGATCAACTGCTTTAGAGACACCTGCAAGGGACAAGCAAAGACCATGACTGACGCAGACAGGAGTGGATCATGCAAAGCAGGCCACTCAGATGACCACAGAACATCCAATTTTATGTGAATTGATGAGTAATTAATACACAATTTAGCCATTTATTTTCCTTTTTTGGAGTCTGTGAACATCTGTTAGTTCCTGACAAAAGTTAGTTTCCAAAAGCAAACTCATGCTGCTCTGCACGGTTTTTGCAAGTCATCCTGTTTTGTTGCACACTTCATTTACCTGGTTACATAATGCAGGGGCCAAGAACTCATTAATATATTTAACTGCTCTTTTGACTCCTACCAGGAGGAACAGAAATGAGAGATTGGAAAGAAAGGAGGAAGTAAATACAGATTTGATGTACGTGTTGAAATGTCCTCAAAGATTGCGAAAGAATGGAAGTAACCAGACAGATAAAGGAAGAAATTGATGGGAGTTGTCTTACCCTTGCCCATGTAGCGTGTTTTGTCATTGTCACGGAGCTCCAGAGCCTCGTAGATGCCCGTGGAAGCACCGCTGGGAACTGCAGCTCTGAAAAGACCTTAAAGGAGGCACAGGACAATTCAATGTGCTGAGTTATGTTTAAGAAACACTCACTACAGTCATCACAAGACAAACAGCACAATATTTATATAGAACATTTTAGTTGAGGGACTAGGTGCACAAGAGGCTTCATACTGAGCAACAGGGAGTAGGAAGTGCCAGAGGATTTCATTTCATTCGTAGGGAGGAAGCTGTGCTGGCTCAGCTGCACAAGGCAGTGATGTAACAGGGGATATCAACTGAGCATGTGCAGTAAATGTGTGGCAGGATACTGAACTACGCCCCCACGCAAGAGGATAGACAGTCTGGAGTCTCGCAATTGAAGGGAAATTGAACAAAAACAATTCATTTTGCCCAGTGGAGCGGCAGAGATGAGTCTGGGGATTTAGTGCTTAGGATAAGAGGACACAGCCACAGCCCCGAGGTAATACAGAACATGTCCTCTGCAGCTCGACACCAGCTGGCAGAGAGAGGCTGCTGGAAATGCTCATCAGGACATAAATCATGTGCTATCCCACACTACTGTATTGGTAAAATGTGAAGGGAATGCAGTTGAAACAGATTAATTAGGAGTACAAACATATTTAAAGTCGAAACACTGTACCAAGAGCCCACCATTCAGACGACGTTAACAGGATCAGTGGGTGTAAAATGTTCAACAGAGCACACAATCACAACAGTGATTTTCCACAGACTGTGTCTGGGTGCAGCAGACAGACAGATAATGATGTCAAGGCAGGGCTGATGGACATAAAAGGGGGCTTATTAAAAAAAGATTAAAGGTGTATTTACAGCAAACAGAACAATTAGCAACCATCCAAAACTAATGAAAAGTTGGCTGCCAGTGTATTCAGGGCAGAAACAGAAGCCCATTTCATGCACTTCCATGTCAGCGATCATTCAGGTTGCTTCATTAACATTCTCAGTACATTTTAGAAGGTCGAGAAAATCTTTTCTTTCAGCCTGAAGGACAAAAATTTGCCTCTCTAAAAATAAAAATTACTTCATTTGGGCTATTGGTGGATATAAACTGATTTAAACAAACAAACAAACAGCAGAGCCTGTTGTATGTTGTCAAGTGTATTTTTATTTCATTCATTTTTACCTTTTATAGAATAATTACAGGCTACAGCCTACAGGTTTGCTGGATATACCTTCTGTACTGTATGAGCTGTGCATGAACCATTACAGTAACAGTGAGCTGTGGAGGCCATCTGATGTTACAGGAGCTATTTTCACACATTCATCTCATCCCCTCCACTCGGCCTGCAGCAGGCGACTGAAGGGTAACTAAACAGCTCAACAGGACCAACCTAACCCACAAATTAAAGTTTCAGGGGTTATCAAACTATAATTAATAATGTTTAAATAAATAAATAGCAAAGTAAGAAATTGTGTAAAATCAAGGGCTTTTATTATTAAACTGTGTGTAAATAAATTTGACAAAACTCTTCAGGTGCTTTGCTCTAGTACACCTGATTTGAGTACATGGGTGATTAACAGGCTTCTGCAGAACATTAAGTGACTGAATCAGGTGTGTTGGAGCAGAGAAACAAAACATTCAGGATAGTGTTCCTAGAGGACAAAGATTGGACATCAATACAATAGTGGTGAACAGCAAATATAACTATCTTCTATGCAATGCATTCAGAATGTAAAGTGTTACAAGAATAGATACAATACCTTTCTTAGTGTACAGATCAACTTCCACAGTGGGGTTTCCACGGGAGTCAAAAATTTCACGTGCGTGGATCTTCAGGATTGACATGGTTCTGGATCTTCTGGGAAAACAAAGAACAAAAAGATTTGTCACTAAAAGTGCAACCCTTCAAAAGTCAAGTGAACACAGTGACTTGGCAAAAAAAACAACAACAAAAAAATCAATTAAAAACCTTAAAAGCTTTGCAGCACACATATGACAAGTAGTAACCAGAAAATGGGATAAAAGTTTCCAGGCAATGTGGATCTTTAGTGAAAAGTCTCAGCTATGCACACCGCCACAGTGATGTGATGTGGCTGGGATGGCGGTTTTGTTAAAGCCTTTGATGGGTGTGGTTACTGCAGCAGGAGAACAATCTCTGCAGGTTAACTCCGTTTGACATTTCAGATAAGAATTGCAAAATTCTTGCACAAGTACATTACACTCTGATTCTGCAACAGTTCTTACAGCAATATTTAAAAAAGTGAAAAGAGTCGAACCAAAAGTGACTTGGCTCAAAAATTATGTTTGACTTCTTTTTGTTTAAAACACAGTGCTTTTACAGATTGCAGGTTTTTATCACAACACTGTTATCTCTCCAGATTTCTACACAGGAAGTCTGATGGTTTCAAGCCAGACTGTTTGGCTGTGGTGCCTGGAGCATTACATTGATTACTGTCTGGTTTATTGAAGCTGTCCTAAACTCGTACTCTGCAAAGTCGAGCTTGAGTGCAGCTGCTGTATAACCAATGGAAAATGCTGTCCTTAAAAAGCCTTGTGCAGAAATTTACCATTAGCGTGCACACACACAAACAGAAATGTATTTTTAAAGACTGGAAATTAAAGCTCAAAAAGCTTTAATATTTAAATAGGTCTTGATTCTTGAATGCAATGTAAACAGCACAAATTTTCTGGTATAGGATTTCTTGCATTCACTTTAACAAGTCACAGGTTTTGCCTTTTTTAGAACAAGCTAATATGTCTATTGTTTTGAGCTAGGGATTTGGTCCAAACTCTTGAAACACTACTATCAGTATTACTGACAATAATACTGGCACCTGGAAATTACATCAATAATTCATAGCCTACTCATTTCGACAGAACTTTTATCTAAAGTATCCATTTCCTCATAAAGTAATTTAGCTGGCTGATAAGAAACTTCATGTACCCGGTAGGCTATTTGGATTTTTGAGTTTGTCTAAGCAAAAAAATAATAATAATTGTACATTCCTAAAACTTAAAAAGATCCAACATCAAATTCAATGATAGAAAAACAAGTTTAAATCTTTATGGAGGTCATGAATGCCTGGAAATCTTTCTCCCTTTCACACAACAAGCAGGATTGCTACAGAAGCACAAAATGGCGTCAATGGATGAATAAGGATACACATGATACTCTTATGAGGAAGCAAGCCCTCAATCAGTGTATTAAATGAGAAATTTTGCAAACTACATTAAAAATATCAGAGAAAATGAGACTGACACAAGGACGCCTTATGAGTCTGTTCCTCGGTAATTTTCCTTTACATGCAATGAACACACCTCCGTCTGCTGCAGGCAACTACAAGCCCAACCTGTGAGCGAAGCTCATCGTTCCCACTACATCTTTGACCCTGTAACAACGGAGGTCAATGATAATGGTTCTCTAACAAAATGGAGAAGTCTGCAAGGTGGACCCGCAACCTGACACCCATTTCCCCTCGCACCCACTGCAGCTCTAAATGGAGAGGCATCTCGCCAGCTGACGGGCTCGTTTAAAAATAGACGACGAGCTAACTACATGGGAAGGGAAATGGATTCAAGCTAACTCCTCGCACAAACGGCAATGTTAGCTAGCACAAGGACAAGCTAAGATGTCATCCTCGACGACATCCATCGTGTAGTTGTTAAGAAAAAAACAGGGGGAAAGTGGTTAAATTTACACACAGCGATCTAAAACACTAAAACAAAAGGTTAAAAGCTACGCTAACTGAACATGAGCGAGTGAGTAAGTAGAGAAAAACAGCGGTTAAAAGTTACCTTTTCCGGGCTAACTGTGCGCAAGGACGGTGCTGTAGATGTCTCGTGCAAAGGGGAAGCAGCAGAGAAGAAGGCGCTCGTGACGCTGCGAGCCCGATGATAAGTGGACGGAGTCAGGAGCGGAGCGACGCCATTGGCTGAAACTGAGTCACCACGCAAAGGAGCGCGAGGAGGGGCGCACGTTCCACCAGAGGCAGGAGGCAGAGTATGCAGAGAACCCGGATGAAGGGCGAGAGGATGCGGATTTTCCATCGTAGGTGAAGCATCACTACTTGACTACAGTGAGCACTGCTCACACACAGGAACGAGTAGATTTTAAATTAAGTGTATTGTGGGAAATGTATGCTGTTGCCAGAGGGTTAAATATACAGTATTTGAACGCAATAACTATGGCAAGCCAAATAACACATAACAGGTGCTTCCTTGTCAAATTTTGTCTGCTAAAAAAAAAGGAGTTGTTTTGTCAAACTCACTTACATGAGGGGGGAAAACTTTTTCAAACTAAGGGCCCAATTTCAAAACCTATATTTTTATTCAAACTTTATTTATACATGTTAATCCCATTGAGCCTTGACGACTCATTTTCAAGAGAAACCTGAATTTTTTAACAAAGAGTGATGACAACAGTGGACAACAAAGACAACAATAGACAATCATAAAAGATGCATACAAATTTATTCCTTTTTTTTTTCAACAAGTTAAATTAAAATGGCAACCAAAAGGACAATCTTAAGGAAAAGTAGAAAAAAAAAAAAAAAAAAGCTACAGGTTGTAGGGCCGTGTAACTAAAAACAGGAACATGTCTGCATTGGTTTTTGCCAGCAACTTAACAGATGTCAAGGTCAAGAACTTCAGATCTTTTTGCAAGATATTCCAAGAAACAGGAGCGGAGTAGGATGCATGTAATAATGTCCTGAGAGCGCACGCTGTAGTTGTAGCTCAAATCAGATTCCCAACATATTTTATTGGTCACAAGTTCCTCAACAAGAGTTTGATTGGTCTCATTTGATGTTTCCTGTTGAGCTTTCGACATCATAATCAAAGATTACTGAAAAAATTCAAGAGATAGAAGTATTTTCCATTTCACATATCATCTTGAGGGCCAGAGAAGATGTCAACGAGGGCCACATTTGGCCCCTCAGGCCTTGAGTTTGACATATGTTTTACACATCTGAAAAATTATATAAATATACTGTATTTAAAAAATTGACTCTTAAGTGCTGTGTTGTCATCATTGTATGTTACCATACAATGACGAAATTCGTTAATCCATTACACCTGAGATACACCCAATTAGAGCTGGGCAATAGGTGCCCAGGGAGCAATTAGGGATTGGGTGTCTTGCTCAGGGACACCATGACATGTGGACATGGCGGAGAGTCGAATCGTGACTTTCTGGTTCCAAGCCAGCTGCCCTACCTCTACACAAACCCTGGTTAACCATTATTCTAGCCTGCTGGCGAGGCTCCAGACATTACACTTTATGACTGATGAACCATTTGACACTTAAACGACAATACTATCCCTTTAAAGAAACCAGTAAAGTTTTTTTTTTATTTTTTTATTTTGGAATGACAATGAAAAGTACTTCTTACTTAAATGTCCACAAATTTGTTTCGTATATGTTTTAATACATTGACGTTTGTCCTTTTATGATGAAGTGGGAACAATTATGAACAGTAACTGCACTGTGGCTGACTAAAATGTAACCTAGTATTAGTTTTATTGCAACTATCCAGAGGAAGAACGTAAGCTTGCAGAAGATAATCATTGGTGACTGACTTTTGAAGTCAATCTGATTTAAAACGACTGCCACAGCAAACTGACCTTAGAATAGTTTTTTTTAAATAGCTCAAATGCAGTAAATTTTGCAAATACTGTTCTAAAATTTGGTATGCTAGTAGGTGAGACAACATTAACCAATATATTATAACTCAAGTTAATTTTACATATAGTCTAATGAGTTATTTGATATATAGTAGCTAATTCATGTTATCTGAGCGTGACGTCTCGCAATATCAGATTAATAATGTTAATTTCAAGGCTGGACCAACTTAATTTCTCCACAGAAGTTGGTTTAAGTCTTAAAACTCTGGCAAAAATATGGCAACGGGTGATATAAGTCCGAGGAAGGTTCAGTCTTTCATTCTACAATATACAGTATTTAACAAGAACGTGGCAGAGCTGATGTGTGATTATATGGTACAACGGCCTGCCTTAATGGGAGACTCATGCGGAAAGTAAAGGTGACGCATAGATGAGTACGTGCAGAGAGGCAGGCAGGGATCTCCGCAGCATTGCTTCGGTGTTAGTCAAATGTCTGATGTGGTCACGTTTCCTGACAGTGGCTTTCCCCTCTGCCTCCTACTAGTTTCATCAAATGAATGGCTACTGAAGGGGGTTTGAATAATTTCTGCACACCAGGAAGCAGACACACACACGGCTGAGTGTTTAACACCAGGCCAGCTGTTAAACATAAAAAAAGAAGCTTTCCAAGCAAATACAACCAGGTTATAGAGGAAATATTTGTTTTTGTCTAAGAATCACCATATTCATGCGCATGAAGCTGCAGGAAGCTGTACCAAACGGTGACACTACTATCATCCACATGACTCATAACACGAGCGAGTTGTGGGTTTCCCCTCCACTCAGAAAAACTCATTTCATGTCAGGATGTTGTGCAGCTGCGCAGTGCAGAGCATCCACAGCAGGAAGAGTAAAACCCTGCTGCTGCAGTGACCTTGAGATGCAGTGGGTTAAAGTCAAACTGCGCCCCCTGGTGCCCACACATGGCCTGTTTTTTTTTTTTTTTTTTTTTTTTTTTTAATTCCTGTAGGAGTCATGCATGAACAAATACAAACAAAAAGACAAACTTGAAACAAACTGGACGCATATCTACTCACTATACTAGAGCAGAGCATATAAAAGAGCTGAAAGACACAGCTGGAAGCAAAGTTTCTGTGGTTGCTCAACAAGTTGTCCCAAACCAAATTAGACGAGCGGATGATTTAGGGTGCAGGAAATGGGAGGTTTTCATCAGGTGGATGCAGATAATACAGATATGCTGATTGAACAGGGATCAGGTGAAACGAGAGGGCGAGGACCAGAGGAGCTGACACTAGAGACCTCTGGTGGATGGATGAAGAAAAAGCAAAACAACAAAATCTGTTGTAAATTCAAGTCCTAGTTACACGAAAAGGCCTAGATTTCTTTAAGAATGCATATCACCCGCCACCGTTCAAGGCAGAGTTTATTCCACGATCATTTTATGAAGAGAAGGGACCAAGTTGGAGCTGTTTTGATTAAATCTTGACAATAAAGCAAACGACATTAGCTCAGCTCCTGTTAATAAAGACATTAGATGTGGTAGCCATTTTCAAATGGGTCGACTCTAAAAGTCGACGAGTTAAATATGTACGCCTGATGATTGGTTTTCTAACATTTTATGAAAATCTGACCAGTGGGTCATAAATGTTTTTGCCAACAAATAGGATGGATAGCAAAACTTAATGCTAAAATAAAAAAAATAAAAAAGATAATGTGTTAGAGATGACACTCAGCTACTAACACACCTAAATTTAGCTCAATGTCTGTAAAATTTTCCTCACTTCATAGTTTAATACTCACACATGCTTTTCTGCTTGTAATCAGTGTGTCTGCTGCTAAGCTAAACGACAAATCCATCCATCCTTTATCTTTTACCCGCTTCTTCCTTTTCAGGTCGCAGGGGTCACTGGTGCACATGTCCAGTCATCGCTGTGCGAGAGGCGGGGGACATCCTGGACAGGTCTCCAGTCCATCACAGGGACACATAGAGACAAACAACCATTCACTCTCTCACTCACACTTTTAGGTACAATTTAGAATTACCAATCAGCCTAACATGCATGTTTTTGGTCTGTGAGGAAGCCAGAGCACCCGGAGGAAAAAAACACGCATGCATGGAGAGAACATGCAAACTCCACCCAGAAAGGCCCCGGGACCGGGATTTGAACCAGGGTAACCTGCTCGCTGAGAGGCAGCAGCTCACCGTGCTGCCCGTCAAACAAATTGTAAGTTTTAAATATTTAATATGCAAATAAAAGTAAATGAAAGTTAAATTAATTGTAATTTAGCATGTTAGGGTATGAATCATGACTAACTGCAAATTTAAGGACTTTTTTTCTTCCATACAAAAAGATCGTTTTTGTACATTTGCTGCCTGTTTTTGTAGCTTGAGGACCAAGTTGTGATTACAAACTGCTTGAGGATCTAAAGCAGACTGAAGCAGGCTCTGATGCAGCAGTGTGTCAAAGAACAACAAGACCATCAAATGATGCAGGAACAGTTGCCGCCAACTATAACCCTTAACATTTGTAAAGGCTAATAAATGATTCATTGCTAATGCTGCATTAGCATCAAACAAACATTCTGACACTATGAAACTCACAGTTTTGCAGATTTTAGGATCAGTTTTGAAACAGAACTGTTGCATTGTTGTCGATGTGAGCTTGAACCTGCAGACTTTGATGTTATTAAACCACAAACCACATTTACATGCAGAGATACATGAAAAAAGGAGCTTTTCTCAGCTTGGCCATTAAAATATAATGTATAAAATGATGCAGTAGCTTTTAGTTACGCTCAGATCATTTAAAAATTGTGTTTCAAATTAGCTTTATGATTTGTGTTTCAAATTCAGCTTTAGTCATATAGTTTCAGACTCAAAAAGGGAAGTTGTGACACTTTTTGGTATGAGATGTCCTCATTATTTTTTTACCTCTTTGCCAACTGTTAGATTAGCAGAGTGATAAGTGAGGGAGCAGTCAGCTCAGCTGAAGAGCAGCAACAGACTGAAGCAGCAAACACAGAAGAAAAGTGTGGCCTTCTCCTTTTTTTGTTCACTTCTTTTCATACAGGATCTGAAAATGGCTGCACTCAAAACAAAAGACAGATTTGCCCCATGCAGATGCCCCTCAGAGTGATGACTGTGTGGGCAGCTCAGGTGTGAACATGTGAGTGGACCCTTGTTTAAAAAAGACAACTACAGGCGAACAGTTCCGCTCATCAGCTCTGAATTCAGGCAGCTGCATCAACAAACCGCACGGTTTCGTGCAGGCAACATAACTTTGGTCGCTGTGAACAGCCAGGCGATGTTTTTGACACGCCCGTGTGGTTTGTAGAAACACAACTCTCCCTCTTCTCTGCGCATGGTTTGTGTAGCTTTAAAAGATCCAAGTTGCCACTTAAAGACAAGAAATGCAGCCGTGTTGGTTTGCATGTCAATTACTTGCACCAAATCAAACTGCAGCACTGAAGAGTGAAACATAAACCATAAACATGTTTTACTCGTTTAGGACTCTAATATTGCAAATGAATAATCGAAAGACAAATGCAGACCATTTGCTCACTTAAGAGAAAACTGCTAAGTTGTTGGAGTAAATGGAAAAATAAAACAGAGTGAACATGTGCTTCAGATAAAGTTTTTGTGTTGGTGCCATCTTGAATTGGACGGACTTCAAAGGTTAATCAACTGTTGAGCTACGTCTCATTATCATTCCCCGAAGGTTTCGTTAAAATACAATCAAAGTTCTTTATTGTCATTCGTCTCACATGTGGTACATGAGTTGGAATGGAATTGTGCACCCAAGGTCCCAGTTACACACAAAAACAGCAAAAATATAAAGTATAAAAAGAAACAGTTTACAAGGATCTAGTGTATTTTTGGACTATAAGGCCCATCTCTAAACTTCCTTTTCTGGCAAAGATTCTAGAGAAGGTTGTGGTTAAGCAGTTAACTGCTGCGCTTGACCACCACGGTATTCTGGACCACTTTCAGTCATAAATCCCACTCAACTGAAACAGCTCTTCTTTGAGCCTCAAATGATATTTTGATGCAAAACAAGCAGGTAAATGTTCTGTGCTGCTCGTGTTGGACCTGACGTCAGCTTTTGATACTGTTGGTCAGCCGACCTTGTTAGATGGGCTGAGGAGTTGCGATGGTATTTCAGGTTCTGCCTTGAAATGGTTGTCCTCACCTGTCTAATAGATCAACCTTGTTGGCTGACATCTACGTACAGATCTCGTTCCTGCCTTGTTCATTTTGGTGTTCCACAGGGTTCTGTTTTGGGGGCATTGCTGTTTCTGATCTATCTGCTCCCTCCTGGTCTGATACTTTTATCTTTTAAGGATATCTCCTATCATTGTTATGCTAATGACATCCAGTTGTTTTCTTCCAAATGAACTTTCAAAACTGCACACTTTACTTAACTGTTTGGATTCATTGAAAAGCTGGATGACTGAAAGTTTTCTCCAGCTAAATAGAGAAAAAACTGAGGTAATCATATTTGCCCCAGAAAAAAACTACTGCAATGATAAAGCAGATCCTTGGGCCTCTTGGTCATTTTGCTAAATCCTTGGTTCGAAACCTTGGGATAACCTTTGACTCAGGTTTTACTCTGGAAATTCATGTAAAGTCTCTGGTTCATTCCTGTTTCTACCATCTGCGAAATATTGCCAAGCTAGTCCTGAATTGGAAATGCTAATTCATGCTTTTGTTTCATCTCACCTGGATTTTTGTTATACTCTGTGCACTTGTTTAACCAAAACCTCCCTAGACCGGTTGCAGCAGAATGCTGCTGCTAGACTCCTGACTGGATCTTCAAAATGTTGTCATATAACTCCACTTCTAAAGCAACTCCATTGGCTCCCAGTTCATTATCAAGTGGATTTCAAGATTTTGGTTTTGACTTGGCGAGCTCTGCATGGACAGACACCAATAAACATCTCAGAACTTTTACATTCTTACAGCCCGATCAGGGCGTTGAGGTCCTGTGACCTGCTGATTGTCCCCCAGACAAAACTGAAAACTAAAGGAGACAGAACCTTCTCTTCAGTGGCTCCAAGACTCCAGGACTTCTTTCCCCAGTCTCTCCGATCAGTGGACTCAGTGGCTTCTTTTAAAGGCCAGCTAAAATCTCATCTTTTTAAATCTGCATTTGCTCAAATTTGTTTTGTGCACTTTTTATATTTTGTTTGTCGAAGCACTTTAAGATTTTTATCTTGAGAAGCGCTATATAAATGAAGTTTTACTTACTTACCGGTACTTAAAATTCTTAAATTCTCTCCAAAACCGACAATGAGCTTTATAATCCAGTGAGCCTTATGTATTAATTCTGGTTGTGCTTACTGACCTTGAACTGATTTTACATGTTACAACTGAACAATGTTGAGATTTATTGTGAATGAGTTGAATAAAGTTTGACTTAGACTGTTTTGTTTTGATTAATGCGCCCTATAATACAAAAAAATACGGTATATGCTAAGAATGTAAAATAATATGGGGTATTAAACAGCAGCCTGAACATGAGTCTGTAGTAGATGTATATGAATACAGCAGCTTAATGTCCAGTTGTTCATGAAATATTTTGCTAACAGACAGACAGAGTGGCCTAAATAGTTAATGTCAATATTTTTGACAAAGGTCTTGTGCAAGTTGTCATTTTTTTGAAGGAGCGATCTTTGGGGTGAAGCTTCAAGTCACTTCAACTTTCTGCTAAACAGATTTTTGTGTAATAAGTTTCACAAAATCTTTTCTGGTTTGGAAAAATGCAAAAAGCCACAGTCAGGATGAAACCGGATTCCTGGGGCGATGCTGTGTAGAAGGAATTTACAGAAGTTAATCTGACTCGACAGTTTGAGCATCTCTTTGAGATTAATCCATCCATCTGCTTGGAGAAGGAAGCTTTTGTTTTGAGGCAGCTTGATGAACGTGGACGTCACGCTCGCCCTTTGTGGGCTTTAAATTACCAGCTTGCCCTCGACGTGGACAATCACACCTTTAAAGAGTCAAGTCGTTAATAACCATCATTACTCTGAAGACGATGAACCTGGTGATTTACAGAGGAAGACGACAGCCGAGGTGTCATGTCTGATGAGGAGCTGTTGTTAATGGACTGTTCCTTGATCCTGCCACGCCCATCCACACCTGCTTCCTGTTTCACCTGTCACATCTGGAGCTGTTTCCCTCGTTCATCCACTTAACTCACCACCTCTTTTTCACCAGAGCGTTAAGCGTTCTCATGTCAAATCCTGTCTCTCTCATGTGCCAACGTGTGTTTGTAGTTTCACTGCCACACCAGCGTTATTTTCTCGTTTGGAATAAAGTTTTACTTCATCTGTGTTCGTCTGCGTTCTTGTGTCCAAATCTCAGAACTGTGTGACACTCATTTGGGCTGATTTAAAGCATGTTTTAGTTCACAAAATCCCAAAATAACTGGAATTAATCAACTACTGGAATAATGAGAATGTTAACCAAAACTGGGCCACTTGATCATTTTGTGATTTATTTAGAGTTTTGCGTGCAAATACACGCTTAAACCCAAATTGCTACATCTGTGAGGACTTTATGGCATCGTTTTGGTGTAGTTGGGCTCATGAAGACGTGTTGTGGAACGTTCTTTACAAAGCAACACACACACACACACACACACACACACACACACACACACACACACACACACACACACACACACACAAAACTTTGTTGTATATTTTGCATTCTGGTGCCTGAAAGCATTTACGAAAGAATGTCAGAATATCTCTAGTTATGTAACACCTTTCTCCGCTAAATTAAAAACTTAATGTGAGAATACATTTTTTGTTGTGATTTTATGGCTTGCATGAGATTTGGAGAGCCATGTCTCGTTTGATGCATTTGCAACGTCCTAAACATAGTAAAACAAGAGCAAAGGAAGAATTAAAGGATTAATAAACAACAATGCACAATAGCAATTTATATAAAAAAGAAATAAAATAAAAAAATGCAGAAATAAAAAGAAAACTCTAATTTTAGCAAATCTCCATTTCAGGTCTTTCAGGAGTTCAGAGTTCAAATGACTGAGGAATAATGGTCTGACAAGGTTGGATAGACCCGGTAGCCTCCACAGTGAAGCACGGCGGGGGATCAGTGATGGTCTGGGAGTGTTTTACCAGGGATAAATTTGACAACTACTGGTCCGTGTTGTCAGTGCCACGCAACCAAAATGAACGGTAAAGGTTTCTATTCATCAATATTGAAGGTAATGAACTCAGACACAGTTCAAGGTTCAGTCAGGTCCTTCTTCTTTGTTGAAACGTTTCATCTTTTATCCAAAATACTTCACCAGGCTGAGGAACTGCAACAAACTCAATCTTTTGAATAACACCTTCTCATGAATCATCCAGTTTAATGGAGACACCCAAAACTAGTTGTTCACATGCAAAAGGAACCAGGACCATCAGCCTAATCAATCGTTAGTTCACTGATGGTTGTTTGCTATTCACAGAGGGCTGAGTGATATTAGCAGTAACAGCATTGTAGGAGGGGGACAGTTGAACCCGGAGGCCTCCACCTCTGTTTAATGATGGACGGTTTCTTTTCACA
>JARVGV010000111.1:22185601-22215342 GCA_031762435.1 Hypsolebias longignatus | reverse complement strand
AGGGAGGGGGTGAAAAGTCCTCCACCTCAGTGCCGGTCACCGTAACTAGCTGTGTCGCTGTGATCGCTCTCCATGTTGCATATATTATGCTAATGCTAGCTGCACGTCACGTTCTGTCTCTCGTCCTGGCCACACCTCCTCACTCCAACCCCCACCTCCTCCCCTCCTTTAGGCAGTGCCAGAGCTCTGGGCAGTGCCTCTTGGCACACCCACTTTGTTGCATTTTTTGAATCTTGTGTTGGGGCGGAGCTATCATTCCACAGTGGGTTAAGCTCCTCTTTAATGAAGCACCTGTCAGCAGCTGGTGGCACACCCCTGCAGACAAGACTTTTACAGTTTTCTTCGTTCTCAGACTGGATTCTCTTTGGATTTTACTGTTTTCCCACTTCTTGGCTTCACTGTGGTCTCTGGATTTTTTTTCTACTCTTGTTTTGTCATTTCCCGTGTTTGCTTTGTTATTAATAATGAACTATTTGTATGGAAAAATATTCAAAGATCACATTTGCAGGTTTTATTGTTCACGGACTCGTCAATCTGGAGTTTGTTGTTATGCTGAAATCCTTTGTTGGTTCTACTTTTTTTTAGTTTCAGGTGTCATAATGGCTCATCTTAATTAAAATAAATGCACAGTTTTGATGTAAAATAGGGAAACAAGCAACACTACATCTCAGACATTAGCCAAGTAGCTTTAAGTTGTTGGTTTCCATGGAGACCCAATATGTAGATGAAACTTGGTTCTGTCTTATCAATCATGAAAAAAAAAGCTAAATAAATTATAACTGACTTGTACAATGGAACACTTTTTTTTTTTTTTTTTTTCCTGCCTAGACTGAACATTTTTGGTTAAAGTTTCACATGGCTTGTGTTTACTTCCAGGACGGCCATTTTGAAAACACCTACTACAGCGATTTTATATCAAACCTGGCCAAAATTAAGTACGCGGGTAAGTTTCACACGACTTCACCAATGATGAACACAAAGCGCATTCACGACAGCACTGAAGCCATAAAACGCTAGGCTGCAAATAAACTCTGAAACTGGTTCTCATTCGATGCTCACGCGACCTCGACAGGCCAATCCATGACCATCTCGAACATTGACGTGCGCTCCATGCTCCCCGAGAACCTCAATCATTTCTTCAGGTACGAAGGGTCCCTCACCACGCCGCCCTGTTTCGAGAGCATCATGTGGACTGTGTTCGACACACCCATCACTCTTTCACATAACCAGGTGAGATCTTTTTTAAAAAAAGGGAGCAATATTAAGAGTGAAACATCCAACTAAATTTTCTTTTTATGTTTTCAACGTCAGATCAGGAAACTGGAGAGCACTCTGATGGACATAGACAACAAGACTCTGTCAAATGATTACCGTATCCCCCAGCCGCTCAACGATCGCGTGGTCGAGTCTTCATTCCTGCCACGACTCGGCAAAGGATGTGCGCGACGACACGATCCATAATGTCTCTGACGTGATGTGGGTTTGTGAGGCCCGTGTGAAATTTGTGTTTTTCTCCGCAGCGTTTTGTCGGCAGGATGAGATCGAGTCCAAGCTCCTGAAGATCGAAGGCCTGATAACTTCTCTTGGAAAGAACATGTTATCAGGTGACTGCTTGTCTTGACAGCAATAAAAATGGAGGCTCTTGCATTTACTTATCAAGGCTTTTTTTTAATTATTGTATTCTTTTTAGGAGGCATTTCCAGCTCAAGACCTTCCAAACATGGTAAATATTAGTGAGACTGAACTCTGATTAGATTAAAGGGCTGGCATTTCTTCACCTGCTGCCTTTCACCTCAGAGTTTTAGGGTGAGATCATCTCACGCTGAAAGATGACAAAGTTTTGCTGTTTTGGTGAACGCTTGAAAATAACCATGTGCCACTTCATGCAGACAATAAATGAGCTGTTTTTGCTTGCAGTGCATGTTATGAATGAATCTCAGCTACTACCACACCAAATGTTAGCTCAGAAGCTGTAAAGTTCACTAGCTATTTCTGTGTGGGCTAAAGTGCATTAGCTGTGATGGCCATCTAGAGTTGGGCTGACTCCAAAGTGGATAAGTCGTAGACGTCAGCCAAGTTTTTACTTTTGGAAATTTGATTTATAACAGGATTTCATGATTCAGTAGAATTGAACACCTGCAGACGCACACAGACGTGGGCTAAAACATCATCGCTCCAGCTTCACCCTTGGTGCCGATAAGGAAGTTGCTTGCTCTGCAGTCCGATTCACGTTTTTCTGTCCTCCTCAGAACGGGGCGATCTGTTTCCTCTGGTGCTCAGCTTCAGTGACAAAAACGCCATCAGCTACGCTCTGGCTGACCTCAGCCAACCCATGGCTTTGGACTCCTTCACGGTCTGCATGCACGTTCTCACAAAGATGGAGGGGAGCCACACAGTCCTCTCCTACTCCAGCCACGGCGTCGACAACGAGCTGATGATCAGCATCAACGAGGACTCGGATGCGAGAGAAGTGGGCCTCTGGATTAACAACGAGTTTGTCAACTTGCCGCACAACGTCAGGTCCAAGGACTGGAGGAACTACTGCATCACCTGGTCGTCCCACACCGGCGGGGCGGAGCTCTGGATCAACGGCATGGTGGGGGAGCAGAGGTACGTGAGAAGCAGTTACACCATCAGCCCTGGCGGCGTGTTCATTCTGGGCAAAGACCAGGATGGACTACTGGGGATCTCCAACGATGACGCCTTTGTGGGCAAGATGACAGACGTCAACATATGGGACTATGTGCTGTCTGCGGCCGATATCCGAAACCAGATGTCCTGTCAGAACAGTAGTGCCGTGGTAGGGAACGTGTTCAGCTGGGGGACCACCAAGCTCAGCCTGTACGGTGGGGTGCAGCTGGACAACCAGCACAGGTGCTCTTAAAAACCCTACGCTGCTTGTCTTGATACAAGAAAAAACAATGAACACGGTTGATGGTGTGGCCTTTGAATGTTTGTGATAATGAAAAATAAGTTGCTCAATATTTAAAATATATAAGTCACAGCTCATGTATTGATTTCTCTGCATCATAAATAAAGGCGTACAAGAGATTTGTCGTTTGTTTATTGCAGACATCCTCTGCAGCTGAATGTATTTATAGCTTCCACACAAACAGACTTTGTTCAAATTCCTTCCCAGATAAAGAGTCCAAATAAAAAGTCCTGTGCACCACCCTGCAGCGACATCTTCCTCTCGTCCTGAGTGCCCTCGTGTCTCCTCAGAAGGTCGTGGCCTTCTCTGCGTTCTCCAGGCTTTCTGCGCTGTCTCTCAGAGGCAGCTCCCCGACTTTGATCTCTGTTTTGTTCCTCTTGGCAAACATCTGGGAGACCTCCAGGAAGGTCCTGTTCTTGGTTTCTGGCACCACCAGCCAGATGTAGATCAGCGCGACCAGACAGACGACAGCAAAGACGATAAAGCTGTAGGAGCCGAGGTCTCTCTGGAGGGAGATGGAGGAGAAGAAATGTGATCTGTTTGTCCTCACAATGAAAGGTTATAGGAACAAGTCGGGCAGAAACAGCTGGACAAGAGTATGAGACGTAATGACAAGAGTGTTTAAAGTGCTGTTTCATGGAAACACAGTTTTTGTGGGGGTGGGGGCATCTCTACCTAAACACATTCCTCTCTTGCTTGCTTGTCTTCATTTTAATTGTTTTTGTTTATCTGTATCACTGCAGCCCTCTGTTCAATAGAGACCACAGAAAATTAATAAAAACATTGTTCCTGCTTTAACGGGACTGATTTTCATATAAATATTTCTGTTCCACATTCAAAACCACCTGAAAGAAACTTTTTTCTTTAAAAAAAAAATGATACAGTCGTCACTCGCTACTTTGCGGTTCAACTTTCGCTGATACGCTCTTTTGTGGTTTTTCAAAGTAAGACTGAACACGAGTAAAAGAAATGTACACAACACACGACTGTCGACTTCACGTGATTGGGACAGTACAGGATACTGTACAGTAAAAAGTTAACGAAAAATTAAAGTACTTCGGACAGGCGCTGCTATTTTGTAGTTGTCTGTATCGCCACTCATAAGGACTGCATTTCCCAGAAGCCAAGAGTGCCCCACCCAGAAGCCCTGTTTCCGTTTGCTGAAACATGTAGAGGGAAATTTTTGATCCAATCTGAAAAAGTTTGGTCCTTTAGCGACTTCGGCGCCCAGCGGATGCAGAGAGCTACACGGAACCCACCGGACCAGAACCGGACCCATTGGCAAACCGAGAGCTGTTAGCCAGCCGCGAGGACGGGGACATGCCGCTGTAGGTCCGGCGCTCCCGCCAGAGCTTTCTTCATCCCTATCAGACCTCTCTGTCAGACCACTGGTCCCGCGATGGCCACCCATAGTCCCCCCCCCTCCCAACAGCGCTTCGGTGCTCAAGGGCTGCACTAAACCAGACCAGAACTGGAGCGGAACCGGATCCCCAGCCCTATCAGTGAATCTGAGAGCTGGTAGATGGCCCACAAGGATTTCTGAGCAGGGCATGTGCCTCCATAGGTCAGGCCTCTTTCTGGGGCCCACCAATACTACCCCGAACCAGAGCGCTAACCAGAACCAGCAGGGTTGGTACGCTGAAACGGAACCAAGTCAGAGCGGAACCGAGACGCTGCTGTCCTGCCGAGCTGGTGAGAAAATTTAGCAGCTGCTTTTTTTTTTTTTTTTCTCATTCAACCTTTATTTATACAGATCAATCACATTGAGCCTCGGGGACTCATTTACATGAGAGACCTGATTTTAACGAAGATTGATGACAACAATGGATAACAAGTAAGTACCGTATTTTTTGGCCTATAAGTCACAGTTTTTCGATAATTTACATGCCCTGTGACTTATACACAGAAGCGACTTTTGGATTTTTCCACTTTATTAGACATGTTTGGACAAATATCGGTGTGATGTGTACAACGGAAAATACGGCATGTTGTTAAAATGACGTACATGAGGTCATAAGTTTAAGGGTTTAGATTAGTTTATAAAGCCTTAAAAATATATAAATACTAAAATAAACATAATGTTGCCATGTCGCAGATTTTCACCTATTGTGTGTTTGTGTGTGTGTGTGTGTGTGTGTGTGTGGGGGGGGGGGGGGTCCAGTACACAACCCCACAATAAATGAGGGACTACTGTAAACCTTTTCAAACTTTGCTCTATCTGCTGCATTCTTCAACGTTTGCTTATGATGCAGTCAGATCAGGGAGATGTCTGATTAATCCCAGATTCAGGACCAAAATGAGTCCAAAACTCTGAGTCACAAATACTTTTTTTTTTTGTTCTTTGTTGCTATTTCTCTGAGAATTGCACGGTCTGACCCGGGGTAAATGTCCTGGGACGTTCTGTCCTGGGAAGACTGGCTGCTTCCTTAAATGTTTTCCACTTGTGGATAAATCTTCTCGCTCCAAAATGTTTAGAAATGACCTCTGACTCTTCCCAGATTGAGGAGTAACAATAATGACCTCTCCAACTTCAAGGTCACTGCTGATGCCTTCCCACCTCGGCATTGTGTTACCACTCCAAAGACGTCACAAAGTACAAGAGATCCAAAGTAACTCAGTGTTTTTGCCTCTCTGGTTAGGCTGTCAGGAACATCTGCAGCTGGTTACAGTGTGAATAATAAACGGTTGCTCTCGGAGAGTTGTGTGTGAACTGACCTCCATGAAGGGGAAAACGAGGCCGACTGTGAAGTTGCACAGCCAGTGGACGGAGCCTCCAACCATGAAGGCGGAGGGCCGGGCTGACTGCCTGAACATCTCTGTGGTCACCACGTTGGGAATGGGACCTGAAGAGCACACGGTGAGATCGACCACAACCAAAACGTTCACGGTAAACCATCACTCTTTGAGCGTCACAGCGACAAAGCTCATGTCTCAAACAACTGAGTGCTAATTTACAGAAAAACATGATGACACGTCTGGGCCCACCCAAACAACATTCAGGACTTCAGCGTGTTGTAATCGGAGTGTGTGCAGGTGAGCACAGGTGGGTCAGACTCACTGGCTCCGATGGCATGTCCAATGACATACACGATGACACATGCAATGCTGACGTAGGACATCCACGTCACGCTCTCCTGTCCACAGAAACAACCAGTTACTGGTGTTAGTAACCATGTCACTGGTTTACAAAAAGAAACTTGTTTGTCTAATGACGCACGTGTGTCCATTAATGATACCTGCGTAAACAGAAAGGACCCTGGGTGGATTGTGGGTTTGCAGAGGGGAGAACAGTTCTGCTTTTGTGCATCTGTCTAATAAAAGCGGATTCGTGCACTTTGGTTTTGGGCTTCTGTTTTATTGTCTCAGATTTCTCATGACTTCAGCAAACAGAGATGCCAGATCATCGTTTTGTTCTCGTACCAGGTGGGAACTGCAGATGTATAATGTTATACTCTGCTGTGCATAATAACTGTGGCTGGAAACAGTCACATCTGCTTTAACCGCTTCTTTTCTTCAATGGTTTACAACTTTTATCCATTTTTTTTCAGCAACAATGTCCAATTTCCACAATTTATTTGCAGCTATACTGTTGTTTTCATTCAGCTGTCCCCTTCTGCAGGGGTCTCAGCTTGTACGATGGCATGAATTTTAGCATTTTTTTTAAAGCAACCTGGACTTGAACCTGCAGCCTCAGGATTACAGAACTGTGGCTCTGACCCCTGAGCTACAGCAGCCCTTCATTTACCAACATTACTTTGCCTGCTTTCTGACTTTCTTTACTTGCTCTGGTATTCTGACCCATTTTATGCAGCTCTAAATATTGATGGATTGTTTGCATACCAGACCCCAAGCAAGAAAAACCTTCTTCCATATAAGTAGCCTGGGGCGTGGGTTGTTTGTTAGGATGCTTTATTTATTTTCATTTTAAATGTAGGAGTATTCAGTGCGTCGTCAGAGAAGACAAGCAATAAAAGTCAGTCTGGTTGAGAAAGCGTGCAGGATGTTGACCTCAGCCTGCTCAAAGAAGTTGGCTTTTGAGACTGTTTTACGACTGTTTGTGCACGTGCAGCATTTACAAAGTCCTGATGCTCATACCAAAGAAGCAGGCAGACCTCTCCGGAGTCTTTTCTACCATTTACAAAATAAGATTGTCTACAATCCAAGTGTTGTGATGCTGTAAGGTCAACCAGCTGAGAAATATAAGCAGAGTTGGATTTTAAAGGAAGAAGCAACATTCAGTCTATTTGATTGTCAGCTTAAATGGCACGTCAAATTTGTTATATAAGCTCATGTAAAAAAAAAAAATAAAGGCCTAGCATTCCTTGAAGGAACGCGTATCATTGACCGCTCTGCATGCCAGTTTTAAACCAAAGTCATCTTACAATAAGACGAGGGACTGAGCGGCAGGCGGTGAAAAGTATTTACATTTTTAAGGGATTGCACGTGACGCATTCAAACACTCCAGCTCATCGGAAGGTGGTGCATGTTTGTTTTACAGTTCTGAGATGAAAGTTAGATAAAAGTTTAGTTCGTTTTAGGATTTATTTTCTTTTTTGTCTTTATATTTTTACAGTCTGGGTCAGTAATGTTGGTAGTTACAGTGGAAAATTGCACAAAATGGTTCAATATATCTCAAACAGTGAGGAACTTTTTTGACAGAAAATCTGGTTTTAAAGTTAAGAGAAGAACCCAAACTTAAACCATTTTTATATTTAACCACCATTATCCACTAGAGGGCACCAGTGTAAGTCAAGTCACACTGCAACTTTCCTAATGTACCTGAAAGTTTAAGGCAACAGTGAGCAGCACACAGGCCAAACAGCAGGTCCCAAATCCCAGAAGAAGGAGCAGTCGTCGGCCTGAGGACTCCACGATGAAGACCTGGGAGAACAAACTCCCTGTTCAGAAGTGAAGACTCCAGCTGGACTGATCAGATGACTGGCTGGTTCAGATCCTCTCCTTTGAGGTTTTCATGGTACTTACAGCAGCTATGGTCATGAAGACGTTCACTGCTCCTGTTCCCACCGTCACAAACTGGATGTCATTCTCGTTGACTCCTGCAGACGCATAAATGCTGTCTGCATAATAGTAGATCTGAAGGAGAAATGCATTGTGGGGTAGAAAACCAGAGTTACAGAACACGCCACGGTAAGGAAGAAGGTGAGTGATAAGTGACAGGAGTACGAGTTTGTCTCACCGCGTTGACCCCTGACAGCTGCTGACCCATGTTCATGATGATGACCGAGAGCAGCTGCCAGCGGAGGGAGCGCTGGGACAGCAGGGACAGCACGGTCAGATGTCCCTCGGCCCGCTCCGACTGGTCCTCTAGACGCATCTCTGTCATCTCTGCATCCACATCGTCCCAGCCGCGCAGACGCTGTAACGCTGAGTGACAAATTACACAGAACGCCCCTTTAACCCAGCTTTCCTGCTGTGTGAAGCAGTTTGGGTGGATTCTCACCTTTCTTGGAGTTCTTCTCGTCTCCCTTCTGGATGAGCAGGTACCTGGGGCTCTCTGGGAAGAAGGGCAACAGCAGCAGCTCTATCACTGCAGGGATGCCGGTCAAACCAAGCATGAGAGTCCAGCCTGAACAGATGGAGAGGTAAACCCATCTGTAGCACCTTTAAACAGCATTTTAAAAAGGCTTTTCGAACCAGACAAACTATTAAATCAGTGTGACCATTAGCACCTGTGCTGTTGCCCAGGATACTCCTGATGCCCAGCACCTGGGCAGCGAGGATGCCAATAGTGATGAAGAGCTGTGGGACGATGCCAATGGCTCCCCTCAGGTTTTTGGGAGAGAGCTCACCCAGGTACATTGGCACTACGTTGGACGAGAGACCTGCAGAAAAAGAAGCAGGGATGAACTCCACCGTCTTCAGTCATCATGCCTGATCCAAAGCAAACATCTAAAATGAAAGTGTCCAACCTGCACATATGCCCACAATAAACCTGGCTGCAATGATGATCTCATAGGACTCAGAAGTCTCACTGACGCCCATCATTACAGCAGGGACGATGGAGAAGATGTTGTTAAAGAGGAGGGTGCCCTTCCTGTTGAAACAGATTAAATAGTTAAAGGTCTAGCGTTTATTTCAGTTTTAAACTAAGATCCTCCATAGGAGAAATGACAGATCTAACCGTTCTGGTCAAACCTTGAAACAAACATCATGCCCACACTCATAACACTGCAACGTTACTCATGATGTGCGTGTTGTGACTGACTCTCAGCTACTACCACATCAGATTTCAGCTCAGTGTCTGTGAAACTGACTGGGTCATCTATTTCTGGGTTTACAAAAGTTGCATCGTTGGGACAGCCACATCCATTCAATGATTTATTTTTTAATTAAATGTGTCCGGAGAAGCAAAGCGTACAACAAATTGTCAACTGATCACTTAGAGTTTGTTAGAGGGACTCTTCTCTGGCCAGTTTGGATCATGGCATGATAAAACTAACACATTATGGTTTTTACCATTTGTTGCTAATTGTACTGTTTAAGATAAAAACAGTCATATTCGTACAAAGAAAGAAAAATATACAGTTCATAACAATTTTCATTCAAATGAACACACTGGAATATGTGAGTCCTCTTTTTAAGTGTGAAAAAATACAAAGTAATTAAGCATCCCATTTGAAGCAGTAAAGTTAAAGTTAAAATACCAGTTTGTTGGATATGCATTTGTGACTTGTTGAATTTTTAAATTAAAGCAAATACTTTAATATCCTTTGACTCTTATCATGCGTTTCCTGAATTACTATCAAATTGATTTACCGTACTGTATTTATTTTTGAGTAATTTGTCTTCCACGTATTTCAAAAACGTGAAAAAAAAAATCATAATAGACAAGAAAACTTTCTGTTGTTTGTGTGAAAACCCATGAAATTCAGTTTCATGTAAGTTTTAAGTAAAGCTTCAAAGAGCCGCTGCAGAAGAACCAAAGAGCTGCATGAGGCCTCAGAACCACAGGTTGCAGACCATTTTCTTAGTTTATACTTCATGAAGGATTTTCCTAACACACACTGACACACACACATACACACACACAGAGTTTTACCTCCCCAGCTTGTTAACCAGAGGAGCCACCATCAGAGAACCAAAGAAGCCTCCGAGAGGGTACATGGACACAGACAGAGACCACAACAAAGTCAGAAGGTTCTCCTCCATCGGTTCATCGTGACGGGCCACGTAGGTGTTGTTATAAAACTGCTGCATGAACTGAAGGCAACAAGACACTAATGGGAGAGACATGGCAAGAAAACAAACCAGAATAGAAAATGGTTGTGTAGAAATCTGCTCACTGGTGCTGGAGAGTTGACGACAGCCACATTATATCCGTACTGGAAAGATGAGCCAAATGCAGATATGAGAGTAGCCAGAGCCAGAACTGCAGTCAGTCTCTACGGAGACACCAGCGAAATATATTAAACCTCGTTTACCAACAAACTGTCACCGTGGCAGCAGGTGGCTGGACGGTCCGGTAAACTTGTTCCAGCAACAAACACAAAAGGAGCCATCGCAGGCCTTCTGTGAAGCAGGTGGTGCAGACGCAGCCTCCTGGAACCTCAAAGACGCTGGAGCTCGCTGGAGTCTTGAAGCTCTCTTTAGGCTCGGAGCTCTTGAGATCAGTGGCTGCTTGAGAAACTGAAGACCCAGAGGGCTCGAAGAGGAACTGGAGCTGCATGCGATGAGGTGGCAGGAGCTGCAGGTAACGACTGGGGGAGGCTTGGAGCTTGTGGGTGCAGCAAACTCAGAGGGCTCGAAGAGCTGAGGCTTGGAGAAGTTGTGACGTGCTGGAGGAGCGGAGCTGCTTGGCCACAAAATCTTGGCTGCTCTTGGTGGATGGAGGTTTAACAATCAGATCTCCTTTCCTCCTCATCCACCATTTGAGCTCTGGACTGCAGTGACAAGGCTGGCAGAGGTTCCCACCTGAAAACTGCTGCACTGGGTGGCAGGTGGCTTCATCTCTGGAGGTACAGAGGCTGGGAGTGAGAGTTCTGTCTGAAAATGATCAGGGAGAAGTTCAGTGCCATCAGGGCCCTCCCCCTCTGACAGTTCTGTCAGCGTCCACATGACCTTGTGTTGTTCCGATCTGGAGGTTCGGTTTGTGTCGCAGCCATTAACTCGAGGAACTCAGGTTCTGTGACCAGTTCTGGAGATTCAGAGGCCGTCTCAGTGAACGTGGCCTGCTCGGGGGATGTGTTTAGCTCAGAGTGACCGTTGAGTTCATGCTGGCTCTGGGACTTGATGCACTGGAGAAGATAGGTCTGCTCCAAGGCATGCTCCTCTTCACCTTCTCTAGCTGACCCCCACTGAATCAGCTAGCCAGTGATGGTGGGCATACTCCTCCAGGAGCTCAGAAGCACGTATCGAGACCACAAATCTAATTGGGGGGGGACCACCAGGTTGATGTATCTCTTCACCACAATGTGAAGCTTTAAAACCTCCTCCTCGGACAAATCTGCGAGGCAGCCTGCTGGGTCCTGTTAAGTTTTAAATACTCTCACGGTCTCAGGTGGATGGACCTGCAAACTGATCCAACTCAAATTCAGTTCAATTCAGAAACACTTTATTAACCCCAAAGGGAAATTAAATGTTGTAACTCATCATCCTGGTTCCATTAAAGAGTTGTTCTAGATGATGATGTCTGTGGGCAGGAAGGATCTCTTGTTGTGGTCTGTCTTACAGCAGATCTGAAGAAACTGGTTGCAGATGTTGATCCATCTTCTTGGACCTGGCAGCTTTCTTCGTCTTCTTGAGCAGCAGGACCGTCTAAATGTTGGGCAGAACCCCTCCCAGCAGCTCGTTGAGCTCCTCGTCATTGCGGACATCCAGCTGCAGGTGCCGGGGACGATTCTGGTCTTCTTGTTGTCACGAGCCGCGCTAACAGTTCAATTCCTTTGAGTGGAGGAGTTTAAAAGGTAAACTTGCTTTAATGACAGACACAAAACAATGACATGGCAGCAAACGTACAGGTCTCAGAAGGAAAACACAATAGAAGGAATGAGACTGTAGCAGATGACCAACAACGCAGAACGGCACCACAGAGACTGAATAAATACAGCAGGGGTAAATGGAAAGTGGAGGCACCTGGGAGGTGGACTGAGGGTGAAGGAGAAAAGGCACATGCAACAAAACAGGAATTGTACAAAAAATACACAAGAACCCCCCCAAACAACTTACACTAAAGTACTGAAACACGGAGATCCAAACAGAGAGGAAAGAACTGAACTGAGTCACATGAGAACGATCACGTCAACACAAGAATGCACAGAAAGCACAACTAAGAAACATGGTCTCAAATACAAATAACCAAGATGCACGGATATGACAATAAACATCCTGCAAGATGAAGATCATGATGAGATGGTTCAAACTCAGCACAACCTGATGTTTAACTCACCCCTGTCCTCTCCACATTCTTCCCCCATTCCCCCCCGTCCTCCATGGCTGTGCATGGACTTGTCTCAATCTGCAGTCGTAACTGTTGTGTTGTTACTGCACCGCTGGACCCAGCGTGCCCTTTGTACACGAGATCAGAGAGCAGTTTACGGGATTATCACTGTAACACAGCTGACTGTGCTCTCAGGTGGAGGAGCTTTGACTGTGTGCAATAAACCCAAGATTTATTTATTGTGGCTCTTAACTGCTTATTGATAGCACACCTGAAAGCCAGTACAAAGATAAAACTTTTATTTGCACATGCACATAGAGCCGCAGCGTAGAGTGTTTTTATTAAATTAGAAGACGAGCATTCCTTGAAGGAGTTAATATCACCTGCTGTCTCTCGTCTTCGCGTTTTAGGTTTAGATCATCTCATGTTGAGAAATTATGTTAAGATGTGGCCGTTTTGGTCAAAACCGCGAAAACAGCATTGTGCACAATCTTTAGTCGACATCAGGGTATGCGTTGAGGAAGTCTCTCACAACAGACCACATCTCATCTTACTTTTTCTTTTTTTTTTTTTTTAACAGTCTGCCTTGTGGCAATTTTTGTGCTGTTTTTTTTATTTATTTTTTATTTATTTTAAATGTTTTAATTCAACCTTTATACAGGTTAGTTTCAATGAACCACGAGAGACCTGTTGTAAACAAAGAACACAGATGAGGTACAGACAACAATAGACAATGAAAATAATATAAAATGAAAAGCAAATAGACGAAATAAAATTAAAAAAAAAAAAAACCCCAGGTATATTATAAAGCGGTGTAAAATACTAAAAACAGGAACATGTCTGCGTTGGTTTTTGTCATGAACTTAGTACTGTAGTTGTTTAAAATCCCTTAGAGAGGTAAAAGTTGGCAACGTCAGATCTTTTTGTAAAATGTTCCAGGAAACAGGAGCAGAGTAAGAGAAGGCCCTTTTGCCTAATTCGGTTCACACTGAGGGGGCACTGCAAGTAATTATGTCCTGAGAGCGCACATTGTAGTTGCACTCACGGAGTGACATATAAGAGGAGATGTATGAAGGTAACAGACCAAGAAGTGATTTAAAGATGAAAATGTACCAGTGAGAGAGTCTGTGTGAAGTTAATGATGTCCAGTTAAGCAGTGAGTACAGGGTGCAGTGGTGGGTACGATACAGCCAGTTATGAATCTTAGTGCACTGTGATAGACAGCATCCAACATCTGCAGGGAGCTTGTAGGAGCGTTCGTGTAAATAATGTCACCATAGTCAATGGAGGGAAGGAAAGTTACAGTTACAAGGTGTTTCTTAGAGTTAGACATGATCTATTTCTGAAAAAGAAACCCAGTTCAACTTTCAGTTTCCTTAACAAATTTTTAACATGAGGCTTAAAAGTGAGAGGTGAATCGACCAAGATATCCAAGTGTTTATAAGAATCAACAAACTCAATAGGAACAACATTCAGAGATAAAATACAAGGAAAGACTGCTGGTACCGACTTCCTGTTTGAAAACAACATCCTGTGGTGGCCATCTTGAATTGGACTGACTCCAGTAGATGTACTTCCAATAATTACAATCTGAGAATTCCACTAAAATTCTAGGGATTCTGTTTTTTCTTTAGTTTTTTGTCGCAGGTCCTGAGTGGCAGGGTGGAGCTGATTACTCTCAGCTGTCTCCGTCAGCTAATGAGAAGCTTCCAGTAGGGCTGTCTGGATCATCTAGACCCCGCTGGAACATTTTCCCATTCATGTTCTTGTAAACTGCTTCCTCATCGTCCTGGTTCCGCCTCGTGCCAATGCCTGCAGTATCTGAGTTCTCCTTGGATCCCTCTCCTACGTCAGCTGTCTACACAGAACAATAGCTGCAACTAAACATCTGCCATCCAGCCTTAAGTTTCATCCTGCCATTCTCTCTCAACATCTTCCACTCACCTGGTCTCCTCCATTTTCCTGCAGCTCCCTCCTGTGTTCCTGTGCAGTCACATTAAATAAACTACTTACCTTTATTCTTTCACATTGGTCTCTTGTGTCTTAGTCTGAACTTCTGGGTATTTTAAGTATTAACGCAAACGTGATAAAAATCCAAAAAGTGGTGCAGAAGATATTTTGCTAACAGACAAACTTGGTTGACTCCAACAGTTAATGCCAAAGTTTTCAGCAAAGATCTTGCACAGTGAGTATTGTTAATAACTCTCGACAACAACCACAGCAGACTTCAGCACATCTGTAAAACTGACTGCACCGAAGCCGTTTAGTGTTTTCTCTAACATCCGTTGGCTGTGGTGGCCATCTTGGTTTGCTTCACTTTCATTCAAATGGGTAGTTTCCTATAGATTTAAACCCATAACTAAGAAACTATAGTTTTTCTACCTAAAATACACAACAAATATGTAGGTTCTGGTAGTACAAAGTAATGACAACAGTGAACAGGTGGTGGAGCTGATGCTGTGCTGTAATTATTCACATAATAAAGAGGAAGAAGACACTCAATACATTGAGTTTAATAATGACTTTAGGAGCTGATTGTCTAAATAGTCACACACCACACAAACTGCAAATCATTCAGCAGCCTTACCCTTTCTGTGCTTGTATGTTGTGTGTGTGTTATTTTCATGGTAAATGTCTACGGCTAATTTAATATTTCAACAGGGCTCTTTTTTGCTTGCAGTGGATGGTAAATTTGAGAACTGGCATTGAAAACTGCTGAAACAGCCAAATGAGCAGCCTGTGTTAGTGGTCACCACAGCTCAAAGCTGCTCTTGAATATAATGAATTAAACGGGCGAAGCGCCAGCAGAGCAAAGAGCAGAGATGTCTCCTTTAAGTGTTGAGCTGCTTCAAAGTCAGACAGTCCCCAGAACGGATTAATTCCTGCACAAAACACAGTGAGAATTGGTCTTCTGTGTCCACTACTGTCCACAAGAATAATAAAAATACTGTACAGTTTGGATGCTGGTGATGTCATCAGCAAGAGTCATGTCCTCCGTTTTCCCAGACCTGCTGTCCAGTGTTCTGTCATTCCTGCAAATTAATGGCCTGGGAGAATGAACCATGCTTTGTGCCTCATAACTCTGACGAAAAGCAAAACGAAAACATTTTGTTGTTGTTTGTATAATTTGAATGTAAAAAGTGGAAATGAAGCGGTACATGGGAACTAAATGTTCTCTGAAGGTTGCATAGTTGTCCATGCGTATAAAGATAAAGAGCCAGTAAGTTAAAAAAACAAGCAACAAAAACATCTGTACTATGGTAGGCAGTCGTGACATATAATCAAACCACACACGCGCGCGCGGCTCTAGTTACTTTTTTAGACGTCAACAGAAGCGTTCTTCCTTGTCAAGAATAAATTAAAGACATCTAAAATAATAGACCCTACTGAGAAGTGTCCGACTGAAGACATCATTCTGAGCCTCGTCCACTCTCAGGCCCTGTTCAGTTAATGAAGCGCAGAAATACTACCGGTAGTCAATTCATGCATGCACAGAAAATCACTCCATGCTCCCCAAAACACAACTGTTACTTTTATGTGTAGATATATTTTATGTCAGACCTAAAACACCCCCGAGAATGATAATATGTTTATGAACGGGAAATTTTAAAGAATGGACATTGATTTGTGTTTGTATTTGTCTAAAACGAACAAAACAAATGTAATTTTTTTTGTTTGTTTTTATTGATTAAAATGTTTCTTTTTTTCTTTTGCAGTTTTGACAGCATGGAACAAACCCCATAAAATAAAAGTCACATTCGGTGTGTGAACCAGAAGGTAACTCGGACTGGCAGGCCTCGAGGACAAAGCGACCTCAGGATAGTTTTGAGTGTCATCAGCAAACATTCCTATTTAAAATATCCCCGCAAAAAGTTTGAATGATAGTTTTTTAATGCTCAAGTGCTAAACCACTGATATATGTTTTATAGCTAGACACAGGAACAAAATTTAGAAGTTGAAGCTAAAACAAAACCAGTGCCCCCACATGGCTGACTGTATAAGTCCATGTAGATGAATGGAACTGAACCACAAAAATACACCTTGGACAATTTTTACCAGGGGTTTTATAAGTTCATTTGGCTGTGGTGGCTGTCTTGAATAGACCCAAATGTCAGTCAGTTGCAGAGATTGTTTCCTGAAAGGTTTATTAAATTCTGTCCAGCGGTTCATGAGTTATTTTGCTAACAGACAGACAAAGTTGACAGCCAAAAGGTTATTTGTGACCTGTGCTGACAAAAAAGAGTGGGAATGAGTGCAAGTTGTGGTGCAGAAAATGTGACAATGCTGTATAGATTTTTGTCGAAATTGAGATTTGTATTCATAAAGACACCATCTAGTGAGAACTAAAATATGATATATTCGTCCTAAATGACCTTTAAATTGACGTTTTCTAACAGGTCTTCAGAAATGAGTTTTTTATTTTTTCTTCGAAAGAAGCAGGTAAAAGATACCGGTAATGGATGGATGCATGGCTGGGGAGTAATCTTTTTGGTCTGCCAGCTGCAATAGCTTTGGGAAATCCCTTCATGTAATGTTTAGTATTATTGTAAAGCTTGGGGATTCCACCTTTTTTTAAATATTTTCCTGGAAATCCTGATGGCATCATTCAAGACCAATAAAAACAGAGTATTCAAACTGGCACTCTCCTAAATATAACTAGCTTGTTGCCAGATCAGGCGATAAATCGCCAAATTTCAACAAACAATGCATCATTTTAAAGCTTTTAGGATGGAGAATTTGAAAATAACTCAATAGAGAGAGAGAAAAAACTACTCGTTTTAACAGCACAGGTCTCAAATGTAAAACTTTGTACAAAATAATGTACAATCTAACAGGGCTTTTTGAGACGGCGATCAGTCTCAGCTACGCCAAATTATAGTTTGATACCTGAAAAACTGACTTTTAGCCACTTTCGCAAAACATTCTCATCTGCAGGTGATAAATATAGTTTGTAACGCAGATTAGCTGCATGTGTGGTTCATGAAGGTCATCCAGTCCTCTCTGGTGTGTTTTCTGATGTAGAGCAAGCGTCACCCACAGGGGGTCAAAGAAGTAGTCAGGCTCCAGAGCAGCTCCGTTTGCAAAGGAGGAAGTGTGGCATGTGATGATAGTTCATTCTTCTCCTGACCACAGTGATGAAGGTATCGGTGATGATACATCAGAATCTGATGGTCTTTTGCAACATCTGCATGAACTATGTTGCAACCATCAGGCTGAACAGAAGTCAAGAATTTTAAACACAAATATTAAAAGCCAAGCGTTCCTTCAGGAACACACCGTTTTAGGAGACTAAAAGCTTTCTCCGCATAAGATGACTTCAGTTTAAAAACTGAAGCAAATGTAACTAAATGTTTCTCACTTTAGCATGTGAAAGTATGGTTTTGTATTATCACAATTAAACAGCACATTTAAATAATGATCAAACAAAACATTAGGGTATTTTTATTCACAATTTACACCGTATCCCAGCATTTTAATATTTCCGAAAACAATGTTCTACATTGTCTGGTGCAGGAAAATTTAATTACAAACAAAACCTGGAAGCAAACAACAGCATTCACAGAGTACTGAAGGTCCTGCAGAACTGAAATGAACTTTTTAACAAGATTTGTTTTTTTTCAATGAATTTACAGAAATCATGCAAACCCCTATCTGCTTTCTGAGAACAAAAATAGTTATGTAGTAACCAGACAAGAATAAAATGATAGATGTTGAGTCAAACATGTTTTAAAGCATTCTAGTTCAGTGAAACAAACTGTACAGCATGTTCATGACTCACAGTAGAAAACGTTTACCGGTAGTTTGTTTCTACTTTTCTAGGCACAATCAGACGACAGAAGATAAATACTGTAACAGGAAAATCAAATAATTCACAGTGATAACCTTACAGTACATTTTAAACCTAAGTGCTAGTCTTTCATAGTGTAACATGACCAAACAGGAAGGGATCTTTTGAGCAGGAGTCACATGGAAAAGTTATAAACAGTTAACATCTTACCTGTTGTAGATAACTCCATGAATGACTTCAGTTTGGATAAAGGGGGTTTCATTTTGACCAGACTGATGAGAAAAAGTAAAAGTTTATAAAGCAGTGTTCACGTGAAGCCAGACATGATAGGTTTGAACACAACATCAATCCACTTTGGTTCCTGTCCCGCTCGGATTAACTGTTAGATCCTCAGTCGGGTCAGAATTACACCATTTCTCCAAACTGAGATCGTTCAAAGAGGAGCCTCCAACAGGTAAAATGTTAATCATACAAAACCTTGACAGACAACGTCACTTCAAAAGATCTGAACTTTTGCTTTAAATGCTCGTTTAGTGAGGCAGCAGGTTCCCAGCACAAAAACGAGACAGATCACACAGGTGTTCATGCATCTGCAGAACCTACAGCCCTCCTGTGAGGCACTTGTTCTGACAGGGCCTCCTTCATGTGAGCCTTTCAGTCTCTTTACTCATCGCAGTGCGAAGTTTCATCGGTCCGTCTGGACTCTGCTGCTGTCCTCTTCTCTCTGGGTGAAGGAGTTCGGCGGAGGCGCGGGCCTCTGTGGGGAACCGTGCTGCTCCTCCGCTCGCCATTTGGAGCAGCAGCAACAGAGCACGGAGCAGAGGCGTGAGCGTATCGGCTGCGTGAACAAAACAAACATGACGCAGTTGGCCGCTCCCTGAGACGTGTTGCCGATGCCCTGGAAGGTAAAAGCATTGAGTGTCCTTTAATAAATGTACTTTAATACATCTCAGTGAGGGAATGTTGATTCAACATTCACACTGCGTTCCTGATTTCTACAATCCAACTACTTCTTCATAGTTTGTGCTGCTTTAGTAGCAAATGAGCTCGTTCAGGAGATTTAAAACTTTTATACTTTTCAAATTATTTAACTCTCTTTACATGTAATTCTATAAGTAAATACATCAAGCTCTCTAGTTCTTTCAAAAATGTGTTCTCTTTGGAAATCTGCGTCATTATACTTGCTATACTTTTAGGCTTTAGTTTTGAGCCACGGTTCTAATATAGCTGGCCTTTAGCTACTTTTAGTTGACAAAGTATATCCTGATACATTTAGAAAACGTTTAGTCATTTTTTTTAACCTTTTGTTTTTGCTTGTAGCTACTATCTAGGATGTTTACATTTTAAGAAAACGTTTTGATACTTTTTTGCTAATTTTAGCTTTTCTCTGTATTCTGTTACTTTAGCTTTTAGCCACCCTTTTGATAATTTTTGTTAAATGCTTTTAGCTACCCTTTAGATTTTTTTTAGTTTTTAGCTATATTCTACAATATTTAGCCAACATCTTGATTTTTTTAGCAGCTAGCTAACATTTTTACACTTTTAGTAAACGTTTTGCTACTTTTAGCTAGCTTTTTTCAGCTAGCCCTTTGCTATTTTAGCTTTTCTCAACATTCTACTTTTAGCCTTTGCCAACTTTTAATATTTTTAGCTACTAGCTAACCTAGCGATACTTTTAGTTAACCGTTTCCTGATTTTAGCTAGCCTTTTGCTCCTTTTAACTTTCAGCTATAGCATTTAGCTACATTTGGCTTTGAATTAACATTTTGCTTCTTCTATCTTTTAGTGTTTCATTTCTTTTAGCTTTAACAACTTTTTGACAAAAATTGTAAATTTATTTGTTTTATAAAAAGACAAAATAAAATTTAACACAATTTTTCAAATGTTGTAATGTTAAAATGCAACAATGTGATGCTAAAAACACCTATTCAAGAAGCTTGAAGATTTTTATCTGTTTCACCACATTTTAAGGAAGTTTTACACAAAAAATTGATGACAGTGATGATTCACAAGTCTGAGCAAACACTGCAGGTACTAATAATTACGCACGCACACTCCCACAAGATTCAAGAGAAAAGACAAGATAATAATGGAGTTTCTCTAAAATCAGGACATTACTAGTTTACACTCACATGTAGTGTGACCAGCACCGGGTTGTGTCTGACCCGAGAGTCAGCGAGCAGCAGTATGAAGCGCACTGTGCTCCAAATGCGCAGAATGATGAAGATGATGGGAATGAGAGTGAGCTTCACATCAGCCATGGATGAAAAGGACTGCGACTGAGGCCTGTTAGCCAAGATGGGACGGTACTCAGACAGGGCCGCGTGCTGCATCAGAGTTTAGAGTCAGAACATGTTTCATAATTTCATACAAAGATTGTGATGGACCACAAATAGATTTTTTTTTCTGCATGATGTGGCATTTATTTTAATCTGAAACCGTTGCTGCAACACAGAAAAGAACCAAGTGCAATCTTTGATCCTATCACTTTACCATTTAAATAAACAAATATCCTCAACACACATTTTGAGCACTAAAAGGTGATGCAAAATCTCTTTTTAAAACATTAACATGCAAGGCAGTGGGCGATATGCACTTCTTAAAAGAATGCTGGTTTCATTAAACACAGAAAGACAGATGAGGACCCCTCACCGCTTTGTGGATATGCCTCTTGATCAAGATGTAGAGCACAGGGAGAGTGAGATAAGCCAGGATCTCCCAGATCTTCCCAGTGAGCAGCATCCACAGGATATGATCCTTAGCTTGGATCCTGACCCAGCACCACCCCACAGACACCTCAGATGCATCGTAACCAATCTTGTTCAGACACAAAGCGGTGCCGGTGATGATCAGAGGAACACCCCAGCTGCAACACACGGCACAGAGATATTGGACATTAAACACTATAGTTATCTCAAACATATTGTTTTTAAAAGTTATTTATGTTATAATACACACACGTCTGGTATAATCAGTGTTGCTGGTTTAGCTTGTATGTCATAAAGCCACAAAATGTTGATTTAAATTTCTACTTTCGTGTTAATCCATTGCAAATTAACCGAACAATGCTGTGAAAAGTTGCCACCCCTTAATGATTTCTGACATTTTTTGCTATTTTTGTCACACTTAAATGTTTCAGATTATATCAACAAAATGTTATTATTAGTAGAGCATTTGTCAAGTAATAAACTAAATCATCACAAGCTTTTTTCATATTGATGTGCATCCTTAAATTAAAACATTGTAAGCATAATTTGTGACTGAATGCAAGCTAATTTGAGTTTGTTTACCCATGAAAAGAGTTGAAGTGACTGAAAATAGGTCAAATGTTAAACTTACCAGCCATATTTGTTTACCTACACAGACTATGATCATGCTAATATCATAAGACTCAAGTTTCCATGTAGTGTCCTGTGGATTAGAGTGCTTTTTTACATCGAGTGTGGACCCATTTTAGAATTACATTAAATATATCTGTGAAACTAGCCGAGTAAATTCTTTCTAAATGCGTCATTTAATATAATTCAGAATTGTGCAACAAACCCTTACTGAACATGTAAAACAAGATTTTAAAAAGCCATTAGAGCTGTCATATTTTGCAATTTTTGTGTGTTTTTGATTAAAATTTTCATACAAGTAGATTGTCTTTAATAAATAAATAAGTGAACTCTATCATCATTTGCGTACATTATTTGTAACAAATTAGCAAACTCAGCAGTCATCTTGTTGCCAACAAGTAATTTGTTTACATCAGAGTATTGATGAGTTTCTCGGCCCCTGACTGATATTGATTCAGTAAAATAATCCTGAGTCAGAGGGACAACAGTGGAATCAGGCATCAGGTCAAAAGCCAAAGTTTTCTTGTTTTCTGGAAAGAAACAGCGACTAAAATCTGTCTGGGCAAGAGAGTCATATTGTGGGAGAAGAGGTGGACCATGATAAAGCAAAAGTTAGGACTAAGACGAAATGGAAGTTAGCTCTTCAGAAATATTCTGAACTTTAATGGAAGAATTTCCACAAATAATTAACTGCAGTACTGTAATAGAAAAAAAAATGTTGTAAACAAAAGGCATGTTTGTTGTTTTCTAACACAGCTTTTATAAAAACCCTTATGAGCTTGAGCAACACTAACACCCAAACAATCTGTTAATTATGAAGATATTGTATTAAAAAAGTAAAATTAAAAAAACCCCCCGAAAAATCACATACTGTACTGTATTGTACTGTATTTTCAGTTTTATGGCTCAACTTGGTCGATTAGGCCACGCCCTCTATACCTGTGTTACCATGGGAACGGTCGGTTCAGCGGTAGCTGAGTTGTTCAACTTCACGGTTTTAAAATCCTCTTTCCCCGGTTTAATACAAACTTTACCCACTTATTAAATTTTACTGAGTCAGGTAGGAGAGTTATAGAGGTCACGTTTTTATTTAAATTTTTTTTTCTTTTGCATCACAAACTTCAGGCTGTTCGGCGTTCACAGCTACTTTTAATGTTAGCTAGCTTGTTTTGCGGTTCACGTTTGAACTTACAAACCTGACGAGGTGGAAAAACAGAACCAAGCTGTCGGCGACTCTTTGGCTGGATCTGACAATGAAGACGTACAGGTACACAGCGATGGCCACGGTCCAGAAAAAGCTGCTGGTGTTGGCGAAAGTGGACACCGCGCCTTGAACGACGCAGTCGAGCGAGTCGGCGCGGAAGAACCGCCACACTCCGAAAGCGTAGGAGACAGCGGACAACCAGTCCGACACCGACAGGTAAACCAGCAGCTTCCTAGGGGTTGTCCTCAAATCTGACCAAACCAGGTATGTGAGGATGATCAGGGATGACCCTAAAAAAGACAGGGCGCAGGTACACAACACCACCACCTGCTCAGAGACGATCAACTCTGTCCAAGTCCCGTTACCCGCCATGGTTCAGGGCAGACATCTGATACTCATGATCCCCATTCCGCTTAAAACACTCAGTCTGCTGAAATAAGGGAGCCAGCGAACTTTTTTACCCTGCTTTTAAGCCCTCCCTGCCCCTCTTTGCTCAAACCGGAACTTAAAGCAGAAGTTAGGTCAGCTGCTCACAGGCTTGTTTTTGTGTCTATTTTTGCCTTCAAGTGTGACCGACAGCCTGTACAGCTGTGGCATCATCATGTGTCACACAGGAAACGTGACATTTAGCCAACACTGACATTGATCAGGAACTGATTACAGTAACATTGTCAATTTCACAGATATTGACCTAAATCTTGGCGTGGTAGTAGCTGAGACTCATCTCCAGCATATATTCTGAGCACAAACGGAGAGCTTGGTTCGTTAACTTCCTGGAGTGAACTCTGCCTGTTAGCAAATTATCGTGCGAACCACTGGACAAATTTTAATGAAGCTTTATGGAAAACGTCACTGTTCAACAGCTGATTATTCAAGATGGCCGACTTAGCCAACAGAATTTGGAAGCGACAAAACTGGTATTATTTGGTCATTTTCACAGATATTGGGCTAAAATTTGATGTGGTAGTAGCTAAGAGTCCCACACAACACATAGTCTGAGGGCTAACAGCAAGATCTCACAACATCACACATTGTGGATGTTGTTTACAATCGTTGTCATAAGATCATCATATTTTAAAACTCTGGCTGCTTTCTTTAAGGAATAGGCCTTTATTTTTAGGATACTGTGAATTTTATTACAGATTTTATTTGCATTTATTCCAATACCATTTTTTGTAGTACTTCTCAACGAACAGGTGATAAAATATTGTGACCATGGTTATATTAAAACAGAGTAAAAACAAAAGATCATATAAGAAAGATATGACAAGAGTATGAAAACAGTCATTTAGAAGGTTTTAATGATGAATTGGCACTTGATGTTGCTCTTCCACAGTTTTCTTAATAATACTGTATATTGTCTTATGTTTATATGTACCTTTCTGATTTGTTTACAGAAATGTAATCAAGTAGATAATATTCACAAATTCATAGCTCCAAAGAAACAAGAGCAATCTGCTGCTACACACACTGTCAAATGTCACTTTGCAAAACAAACAAACAAACAAAAAAAACAATAATTACATATGTCTCAGATTTTATCTTATCTTGTTAATCAGCTTTGTTTGATATTTCTTTAAAGTTTGAGCTCCACATGTTCTGGTTTTATCCGCTTTTCATTCACACTTGTGGCTTTTTGCAGGTTTTGTGAAGCACAAACCTTTCTGAGGCAGGGTTACAAAAGAAAGCTCAAATTACTGGTATGTGACAGCTGGTGTGAGGTCATCGTTTAAATTTGTAATCATTAAATATTGATCTCCAGTGATAACCAAAGGTACAAAGGCTAGGAATTGCACAGAACAAATATTTTGCTGGTCGAAAAGGGGTAGAGTTTGCATTCAGGAGGGATGATCCACATTTATTCTTGTGAGAGATAAAAAGTGTATTTAGTCCAAGAATCTGAAGTATTCATATTTAAGCTCCTCTGTGAGGCAGAACTGATGGATGATGTTCAAATGTTGATCAAAAATGCAGGTCAGGTTGCTGGAGAAAAGCGCTGTATTATATCACCGTTTTGCATCTCAAAGGCGATCCATCACATTTAGTTTTTAAAAGCGTCAGGAGCTCATTTAGTTAGTGAGTGGTGCTGCCTCAGGGGTCCTTTCAGCTTGTTATTAGAAGATAATTTGTCCCAGCACTGGTCAGAATTTTAATGAACATTGTAGTTCCACAGTGTTAAATTTTGTCTGGTAATTTTTCCTTTGTGGTTGAAATTTTGATCCAATTTTTTATGTCAAACCAGTTCATTAAAGGGATATTTTTCTGTTTCAGATTTTAAATTGGAGAATTAGAAATGCTAGCTTTTTGCTTTAAATACATTTATATTAATGCTGTTGTGTAAGCTTGGCAAGAAATAAATCATAGTTTTTCTTTGACAAATTATTTTGGGACATTTGTAATTTATTTACTTGACAATTAATTGTAGTTTTCTTAATGAAATTTCACAGGAAAAAGTATTTTCTTACAACTTTCAGGGCTGCTGTAACAGCAGCACAATTAATGACATTTTTGACTAATGTCTGCTTTACGTCCAGCAGCAAATAAATATTTCTTGCACTTTGTGTTATTTTATGTAAAGAGTAAAATCTAAAAGGTTGGAAGTCCAGATTGCAGCAACCTCGTATTGGGGTAGAGCGTTCCTGCTTCTGCATCGCTGCAGGTCAGGAAAAACTGCAATCCCCTTTAGTGTTTGCAGCAGTGCAGGGGAACATCTGTGCTTTTTCTGCAGACTGCAGCAAACACAACATCTGCATAGCAGTCAGAATAACATTTGAATAGAAAACGCTGTTTAAATGCATTCATCAGGGTAACCAAAAATATGTTTTTCTATAATTGCAACGTGTGCGTGACTTTTAATTGGTGTGCACCTGGTTCATCTACACTCATTAAGCCTGCTTTGTTTTCTTAGCAACAACATTAATTCAGGTGTCGTGGCGCTTTTACACACTGCAAAGTGGTTTGCACAACATTAGTCTGTCATAATTACAAAATGCATGCATCATAAAAAAACAAACAAATGAATTAGCCTTCATTCAAATTTTATTCCTTCTTTGTTATAAAAGCACTATGAACACATTAAGAAGCACTGGCAGAGAAATATGAAAATTAAATACTAATTTGCTGCCATCCAGAAAAAAGTGCTTATGATGCAAAATTATTATTTGGGGACAATTAAACATGCATTTGCAACTGCAGATTAAAAAATAAAGCAAAGAATAGAAGTATGTAGTGATTTTAAGGTGTGCCATTTGAGCTGAATATTTTCAGTCAATTAAAAACAAAATAACGAGCATTTTGTCAAACTGGTGCTGTATTTGAAGCACGCTAGGAGGTAGCATTCAGTCACAAGATGGCAGCAGAAGATCATGAAACTTCAACATAGAGTTTTTGACCCAACTCTAAATGCTATCAGCTGTTCTCTGGATGCAGATTTCTGCTCCTCTTAGCATCTTCCGTGGCTGGGATCCCAGGGCTTCTTATTGCGAAGAATTTCTGCGGCAGTATACTTGCTGATTGCTTCGTTCTCACTCCTCACAACAACCAGCTAAGACACTGCCAGAGAAACACCCACAGCAGCCGCGTGCACCCATCCGTCTGTCCACCTGCTTCTTCTCAGCCGGATCCTGGCTGCTCTTTCATGCACGTTTTGACCAGTGAGTCAGGCTCAGCGGACGCTTTCACTTCTGCTTCCCAGACATTTGCTGGTGCGATGCTTAGCAAACTGCTGGACAACCTACAAAAAAAAAAAAAAAAAAAAAGACAAGAAGTGGGATGAAAACACGACTAATCGTCAGTTGTTTAGTAAAGCATAATTTTGACCAGAATAGATTTCAGAAAAACTATTTCTAGAGATAACTCCTGTAACACGCGGTGTGCCGAGAAGTCGACACACTTCGCTGCTGAGGACGTTGCAACTTGTTTCCAGGCAGATTCTCGATCATCTTTAAACCTTTTGCGCAGCATCGCTTCACGTTCACATAACTTGGACAAACACAAACACCCCCAAACTAAGAATAGATCTTCCGTGACTCATGATTTTGCATCAAATGCTTGGTTTGATTTAATTCTTGACTTTGTGTGTGCGCTTATATCTGTTCACTTGAGTACGGTGTGTGTCATGTACTTGAGGGACGATAAATAAAAGCCCCTGCTATCAGATGCGTCTTCTCACTGCAGTGCTATTTTAGGCTGACTGTCCACTGTGGTCTCTGTGTTGACTCTGCCCACAGGACAACAAGGACATCAGAGACAGGCGTGCAGCTGCTAGCATAAGAAGGGACTCTTCAAGGAGGAAGTCTTTATGTTTGGATTCAGTAGCAAGTTGTTTGTTGTCCCACACATCAGCTGTCGTTTCGCAACTGCAAATTCCAGAGCTTGATTTATGGTTTTTAGTCTTTGAATTATATCTGATGTAAGAAAAAATGTAGATACTTGGATAAAAGCAATGGGTGACCTTTATATGCAAATAAATGCTGAGTATTTTTGCTGAAGCTAATGCTATTTGTTTTATTTGTCAGCTTCTGTCAGACACACAAATGGATACAAATACAATAGATGTCCACAGACAAATACAGAAGATCCTCTGGACCTGCTGCCAAACAGCTGCATCTGTGTCCCTTTGTGTCTTTGCACCGAGCTAGACGCCGCCTTCACTGAGCACATGATGACAGGAATTCCTTCCTGCTTGGGCCTTGATGTAATCCTGAATGCAGGACTGAGGCTTGCCAGTGAAAACACAACCCGTCTCGCAGAATGAATGCCTGTCTGTCTTACTGCTCCGTACAGCCGACTGCAGCAGCACCAGTGAGGCTCAACTTTTTTAGTTTCCACAGAATGTGTCTCAGTCTGCACAAAACAAGCAAAATCAAAACATGTTGTGACAAATTTGTTTTACAAATACTGTATTAATTCAAGGTGAGAAACCAAGCTGAAACATAACATGTATTATTGAATAAAGTGTTATAATTTGCAATAATTTTTTTTTAGCCGACAACATGTTAAGAATATTACATACATACCTGTTTTCTAAAGGACAAATTAATTCAGTACTTCTTTCTGTTTGCAACTCAACTAAGCTTTATGTTATAGAAAAGTAAAAGGGTGAAGAAAAATATTATTAATATGGATTTATTAAAATTGTTTAAAACAAATAATAGGTTATCAAAATACATGTACTCATACATTTTCTCAAAAAAGAAAAAAAAAATGAGCCCAATCTAGATTTAAAAGTGTTTTAAACAAACGGGAAAAATAAATGAAGATGGTCATTAGGAGCAGGTTGACACAAATATGAATGTGAGCTTGAGGACTATCTGGATAAACAAAAATAGTTTTATTATGCAATCTACGAGTTGCACTGATCTGTATTTAGTTCACCCCAAAATATTCAGTGAACTGTCACGTAGTTTAAGTCTATGGTGAGTAAATTTCACATCATCCGTCTTTTTGGGCCACTTCACTCAGATGTTAATTCTGCGCCACGTGCCCGTGCAAGAGCTTAAAACCACGTCATGTTGTCAAGCTGTACGTTTGTTCAAACGTGTTTCTTTTTCTGTTTAAAACTTTCCTCTAAACTGAAATTCGTTCGAGGAGTTCGAGGAGATGATTTCATCTCCTCCATGTACCGTAATATTTATCTCCTTTTCCGTGCTGCTCATTGTGTCATGATCATAAGTTGGGCATAATTGCATTGCTGTTAAACAACATAAATGCTGCTAAGAAAATGAAGGTTTCAACTACCGTATATTGCTTAAAAAAAAACTATATAAAACTGTAATTTGCATGTAATTGCAGTGTTCAGTGTCTCACAGACTGTGTTTGGGTCATAATAACTTGAAGTAACCATGACGCTCTGTCGTTACAACAGCAGAGCTCTTCTTCTTCAGGCCCACGGTCAGTGACTTAATAAACCTGCAGGCAACAATCCTTAGCAGAACAGGGAACACACACGATCATCCAGACCTTCAACTCACCTATACCCGAGTGCATCACTGCTGTCTGGCTTCAAAATGCATGAGCTAAAAACCAAACACTCCACAACTCATCAGAAACCCCATCCGTGCATTTCAGTTCTCCTGGCCGCCTCCTCTCTTTGCTCTGCTGTACATTTCTCGGTTGTTTCAGAGTCGGCTAACAGCGCTAACAACAGTCATGCCTCCCAGCTTCAGTCCCATTCCTCCCACCTAATCATCTTAAATGGCCGTCAATGCTATGAATTTACTGTACAGCTATGCACATGAACAATCTCATGCAATCTGATCTGTTTAGATGTTTTAGCTTCAGAAAAGGTCAACTTGAGAGTATTTCAGTATAGAATAATCAGTTGTACAATTTTTTTAAAACGTTTTAAAAATGTTTATTGTTGTTGAGGCCTTTAATTAATTAGAGCTATACCAAACAATCTATAGTATGTCAAAATGCAGTAAGTTAATAATATATTAATTTTCACATGATTCACACCACTGGTAACCAGAAAACACAGTTGCGCCAGTAACTATCAGCTGGCTACACTGCACACAAGTAAAACACACAGGTCATAGTTCACTGGGCACTAAATGATTGTCATCTGAGTCACTGAGTGATTAACATATTTGGAATGGTCTTGCCCGGTTTTATCTGCTTTTTATGTGTAATCTTTCTACGCAGTCACTGTACAACACTGACGACACTTCTCTTTTGAAGCAAGAGTGGTTTGTGTCTAATGTTGTGCCGTTAGTTTTACATTTTCTGTCAGATTCACATACGTAGTAGTAAAGAAGCCCTTTGTTCTGTTGCTGGAGATTTGCAGATGGGATGCTGCTCATTGGGTGTCATCTTAAGACTCGAGGAGGAAGAAGAAAAATGGTTGGAGTGTCAGTAATCGAGAAAGGGTCACTCGTCTCAACTTTGTTGTACAGGTAGTCCTCGACTTACGAACGGGTTCCGGATCTAAGGACCGTTTGTAGGTCGATTTTGCCGTAACTCGGAACGAACGCACATGGCGCTGCAAGTCCGCATTTTCGGCCATAAATCGAAACTGAAACTAAACGGCGATCGGTAACGTCTTTTTAAACACGTTTTTTTCAATGTAAAACAACTTAGAA
>JARVGV010000111.1:22143917-22160367 GCA_031762435.1 Hypsolebias longignatus | reverse complement strand
AACCCCCCCCCCCCCCCCCCCCCAAAAAAAAAATATATACAGTATCTAACTTTTTTTCACAGCAAGATAAACTTTTTTTTGTCAGCATAGGACTTGTAAACCAAACTAGAGATTTTGTTTAAGCTGCACAATTTTATATAACCAATGTAAGCTACCGGTAGTAAGAAAAAAATATATAATCATTCTTTTGACCCCTGACCCTAATCTAGAAGAAACAGATCTGACCTTTGTTTGTAGTGAGGATTCCTCCTCAACATTTTCAGAACGTTTACTCTAGTGATGAAGATGATTTTCCAACAGCTGGACGTGAGCGTGCACAGGGGTTAGTGATCACGTGAAACCTTTAAAAGAATTATGTTAAAACATGTTTCAGTTCTGTACTATCCAGGCAGCTGATAACAAAATGAATCTTGAGGCCTCAATCTATGCCTACAAATAGTACAGAGCCTTGTGACAGTCAGTGGGGCGACGTGTCAGTTTATTGCTGCAGGCCTGTGACCTCTCTAAAGCAGGTCAGAGGCCTTGAAATACCGCTAACACTTGTGCAGTTGCCTGTTGCTGGTGGGTGTTACCACCTTCAGGGAGACGGCAAACCAAAATATTTTACAGAGGGAAAGCAAGAGCCAAGCAGAGTCAGTTTTGATATAGTATGTTTCTTGTATTTATTTTTATGAACTTGAGAAACACTGGAATGCAGCCAAAATATTTTATTATAGCAAGATATACATGAGTGAAAGATAGTAAATCAATTTTACAGTTCAAAATGTTAAATTTTATTTGAATATGTTGGAAAATGCATCACAACTTTGGTTCAGGCTTCAGATGAAATATGTGCTTTTGATGGAAATGCATTATCAACAGCACATGACCCATCGAGATAAGTTGTAATATCGCAGGCAGGGCGAAGTCAGATGAAGGTGAAGGTTTTTAACATTAACTGTTGAGTCAAAGTGCGTACTCTGTGTCTTCTGAGACGTTTTGATCCTTGCAGTTGTTTATCTTTGTCACACAAAGCCTGGGATTTCTTGCAGGAGCTGGAGGAAAAAAAAAAAAGATTTCTAAACGGGACTAAAATGCAACTTGATACTCAGCTGAACACACACACAAGACACACAAAGTTAAGAGTAAAATGGGTCATTTTAAAAATACACGAAAAAAAAGTGGCTAAAAGAGTAGATGAGTATGATGTAATCATAGTTTTCTGTACATTTTTTGCCTGGTCACTTGATGTCAGCATTTGCAAAGCCTAAATATGACAACAAGTCAACTACTTAACCAAACTCAATTGAAAATATTAGGACTAATTTGCAGAAAAGATATTCCCTCATAACTAATTTTTTCAGACGTTTCATGCATTAAAAATATTAGCAGCATGGTCCAATTCTTTAGCTGAGTATCAAACACATCAAATACCATATCTTACAGCATACAAGTCGCAAATGTTTTACATAGTCAATCCTGCGTCTTATATGCTGAAGCGACTTAGATACTGTACTTTTTTTTCATATTCATAATGCAATTTTTGACTGACAATAAATTTCAAAGAACTGCAACAGTGAGTCCTCCCGTGTGCACTCACTTCATTCAGTTAGTGGATGGATGGCGCCGCCCAGGTGAAATGAAGCAGTTCTGACCATTAAAGTCTATTTGTTAAGGAAAAGTTAAACAAAGACACACCTCAAATAAATGATTGTTTTTAAGTGTTAATCTTGTTGAATTTCGAAGAACTGCAACAGCGAGTCCTCCGGTGCGTGCTTGCTTCACTCTGCTGGTGCAGACGGAGGAACGCTGGAGAGCTAAAGTCTCTGGCCGCGATGGTGCCGCACTGTCCAGGCAAAATGAAGGTGTTTTGACCATTTGACCACCATGCATAATAAATGCAACAGGTCAGCAGTGATGCATAATAAATGCAACTTATACACCAAAGCAACTTATATACAAATTATGTTTTTTCCTCTTTGTGATGTTTTTTTTTTTTTTGGGATGGATGCAACTTGTACTCCGATGCGACTTATACGCTGGAAAATACGGTAGTTGGGCAGCTGTTTTCTTCACTTGAATAAAACTGTATCCTCTTTGGACCTTAAACCTCTGAAACATATGAGTTAGTGAAGTATTGTGTTGATTAAACTGATAATCTTTTATCATTTCCTGGAAAAATAAAGTGCATCCTCTTTCAATTCTAGGGTTTTACATAGTTCATAATGATGATGATCTGGTCTTTACCAGATTCTAAATTTGTTCAAATCTAATTTTGTTCATCAAATCATACAGTAAATTCCATCATGTCATTACTTATTAAACAAAAAGCAAGCCGAAAATGGAAACACTGTTGAAAACTTACTGCTGCCATTTAAGAGGTCTTTCAGGGCTCTCTTGTAAATGAGTCCTCGTGGCTCAGTGGGACCAACCTGTTTAAATAAAGGTTGAAAGAAAGAGGAGAAATAGCAGCCGAAGCTGCCAATCGACTGCACTGATCATCATCAGTGTGAGCACTTTAGTGAGCGCAGGACGTTTTGACAGTTTGCTGCTCCGGAGCACACAGGTGTGTAATAGTACAATGCCAAGAAGGAAAGACATCAGCAATGCCCCTAGGGAAGCAGCTGTTGTTTATCAGTCTATAGGTTATAGGTCATTTCTAAACAATGAGAAGTTCACCATTCGACAAAGAAAGATTTCTCAAAAGTCAAAAACATTTACCGGTAAGAGCTGCCAGTCGCCCCAGGAGCAGATCTCACCCCAACTTCAGACCTTACAATGCTCAGAGAAATTAGAAGAAAAAAAAAGGGGACAAGCGCTTTGACTCAACCTCTACTTTATTAAAGTAAATGTTTGTGACAAGACAATAAAAAAAAAAGGCTGAAGGAAGCTGCTTGAAATGGGTGTCAGGAAACAGACTGGATCAGGTAACAGGACAATGACCCCAAACACAGCAGCACATCTACAACAAAACAGCTGAAAAAGGAAATACATATAGAATTTAGTTTTGTCACACAATATTTTATCATTTTGTCTTCATTTTGGTTTAATAAAAAAGAACACGCTGGAATCGAGAACTGAAAAAGGGTGTGCTTTTCTCCTCATGGTTGTACTGTATTTAGTGGCGCAAGAACATTCCTCTAAAATGTAGCATATCAGAGACACGAGCTGGCAATGTCAAACTAAAGAAGAGGAGCAGGTCATAATTTTACAGGTTGGATCATTTACGCAAGCTTAAATTAGATCGGTCATGTTGGCATGGCAGAAGAAAACGACACCGAATGCTTGTTACGCAAAATGGGACCCCATTACTGGCTCTGTCAAAATAATAAACTCAAATAAAAATGAACACAATTCTGAACTTGACACAAAACAGGCTAATTTCCAGGGTTAGATGTGTCATGCCAATGCAGCAGGAATCACTAAACAAAGCAAAATGCAAGTGCATCATTTTGAAGAGGTTGTTTCTCGTAATGACTCAGTTTCCACTGACAAACAAGGTGTTATCAAGGTGAATGTGCTGCTTGATTACCTGTAGCTTTAGCTGTAACCTGTGCATGGGAAGCTGGCTGATTAAAAAGTTTTATGTCTGTGATAACAGACAGTTTGTTGGAAGTCGTTTTGTTTCCATTTACAACTGTACTCTGTCAATTTGTAACTTTCCAGTCATAAAAAAAGCAAAGCTGTTTTTATTTTATTTTTTAAATTTTCATCTTATTCCCAAACTAATTCCAGGTAGACAAACAGTTTAATGGAAGTCCTCTGCAAGCTGATATGTCAACATGAGGTAATAAAGGGTAAGAGATAAGCACACAGTTCAGCGTGTACTGTGGAGGCGTGTGACTGCCCCTGCAGTATTATCATCCATACACCAAAGAAGACCGTTACGTGGCCCATAGTACTCGTTCTGTCAAGTAAAATATAAACTCAAATACCAAATAATAAATGCAGCATAATAAAGCAAAGAAGGGCCTTGATGGTGCACGTTTGTAAACTTAAAACAATATGGAAATTTGTATTTGATTGATTATTTCTTTTTTGCAGCTTTGCTAATAATTTTTTTGCCCTTGGAAAACCTGTTTCCCTCCCATGAAGTGGTGCCATATTTGTGAGAAAAATACATTTGCGAGTTGAGTGGCAGAGTTGAGAATGCAGGTTATATCTATGAAAAACTTGACAAATCTTTTCTGCCGGTGAAAAACAGCTCATACTTTTATTTGTTGTTTGTTGGATGATTGAACTAGTTTGTAAAACAAGATGTGGGAACTGTTGGCACACTGGCAATTTAAGTTTATTAAAGCGACAAACAGAGGCATAAGTAGCATGTGGAAGAACCATACACAGCCTGGTTCCTCCTTCTCATGCTGTTCACCAGCTTTTTCACGCAGTGCTGAGATCGCGTCCCGTTCTTCCTCCAGCGTCTGTCGTAGGTGGGTCAGTGTGGTTGCGTTGGTCACTTTGGAAGGAACAGCACGCCCAAGCGGGTCCCACGGGCGTTCACTGGTGATGAGAAGATCCTGGCATGGTTGCAACCCACATTCTCAACTCTGCTGCTCGACCCCCAAATGCATTTTCTAAACGAACATGACAACTTAATAAGATTTATTGCAAAGAAGCAATATGTTAGAACAGAGAAATAATCAACCAAACAATAATATCATTACTTTTTGTGTTGGACAACTTGTTCTAAAACAGCCCAATACACTTGTACATTTTTTTTAAATGTCTTGCTGGCACCAAATTCATATTGCGTACATAAACAGCAAGTTACAAACATTTTCAGATGAGATTTGTTGCTCAGTTCACAACTAATTGCAACATTTTCTAACTGTCATGTATTCCTGCATCTTGATTTATTGCATTAAACGTAAGGTCAGGACTCAGATTAATAAAACATTATAAATATATAATATTGTTATAACATTGTGTTAATCCAGTGTGTCATTCAGAGCTCCGGATTTTTCATTTGTCCCTAAACCGGTGAAAGTTAGCAGTTCAAAGTCTTCGGTTGTTTTTTGAATTTGTTGCTGTGTGCTCTCATTGTGCAACGCTCCCCAAAATGCCCAGGTGGCGTAACGTACGTGCTTACGTCATAGACAACACCCCCGTCCGTCCCTCTTCCGTAAAGACGTTACGCACTCTTATGTCACCTTGTCAGAGCGAAGCGTCGCCGCACCGGCTGGGACTCAGAGAGGGAAATGAGCTTCAGGTTACCCAGGCTGTCGAGCTTTTACTTTTGATTGAATACGGTTTTAACACAAAGCTAGTAAGACCATGGTGGCTGTTTAAAAACTAACTAAAATGTCACAGAAAGACACGCTGCTACATCTCTTCGCCGGGGGGTAAGTCACTGATTTTTTTTTTAAATAAAAAGATGCTTACAACGTTAAATGGCTAGTTTTTAAGGTGGAAACAAAAAAATCAAATGTAAGCGGCGTGTTACCTTTTCTAAACAGCTTTTTAAAAAGTATTCATTCGCTGAGCTAATTCCAATCTTTGATCCTCCAGACAGAAACGTAAATGTTGGCTCGCGTTAGCGCAGCACGAGCTTCCGACCGCTTAAACACATTTCTTTTACTAGAGTCAGACTGATTACTAGTGTTTGAAATAAATAAGCGGGACAAAAAAAGCAACGTTTATGTCCCAATATACATATATACATTTATATAATTTAAATTCCCGACCCTGGTCAGGTGGTGTTGAACAGAAACCGGCCGGCTTCTGATACACGATTAACCTCCACGCGGAAGTTGGCTAATCCTCCATCTCTGCTGCGGCTAGCTAGCAGGCTAACGCAGCGTCTTGCAGCGATAATGCTGGTTGGTTCTTTGTTGGGAGTGGCAGCGCTATGTCTTATTTAATACGTGTTTTAAAAAATAACGCGTATTTTGGTTTTAAAAACGATATTAGGCTTTGCCTATGCACATCATTGTGACTAGATGTAGCCCTGATGGGCATAGTTAGCTGTTAGCATGTGGATGTCCTTCACCGTTATGCAACCCTGTACAGTCACGTACCGTTACTGCTGATACCAGTAACTCAACACCATACCAAAGTATATTATTTATATACTCCTGGTGATCCATACAGAGGAATCATTTTAGTATTTTATCACTAAAACTACATTTGTTACAGTTTCGGTTTATAACATGTTGCGTCACTTACCCTTCAAATGTTGTGGGAACCGCAGATTTCATCAAAGTAATTTTAGCAAAACCAGGCTTTCTGTCCACCACTTAAAGGATGCATTTTATTTTGTATATGTATGGAATTTCGATGCACATACACACACAAAATTGTGAGTTTTTATGTACCTGTATGTTGTACAAATGTGTCATTCTGTACAGTTATTGCTATATCTTACAGAGAGATACAGTGGTAACACTTAATGACTAAACAGGTATAAAAACAGGCTTGTGAATTTTGTTAGCAAACTTAACACTGGTGAAAACTAATTTAGTGAAAGCTTTTTCATTCAACCTTTATTCATGTTAGTCTCAGTGAGTCACGAGGACTCATTTGCAGGCGAGACCTGTAAAGTTAATTCCACTACCGGTTTCCAAAGTTAGTGAAAACGCTAATCCTCTAACCGTGTAGTTCTGGTGTTAGCGGAACTGTGCCCAGATATCATATTAGAAGACTAACGCTTGAATGTAAATTTTAAGAATGGTAAAAGGATCAGACAGCTTTGTCTGTTCTTGAAGGGCACAGAGTCTGGGAGGAGACATATTTCCAGTCCAGACATTCAGTTGGAAGAACGGTTAGTCTTAAAACAACCTTGAAGCAGAAAAACAGTCGATGTTGTCCAAAATTTGTCTGTTTTATCTCTGAATATTAACTTTTTACCACAATGTCATTGTGGCATCTGTATAGCCTCTGTTTACATCGCTAACATCTTGTCACCACATTATCAGCGTAGCTATGTTTGCACATTTTTTGCAAAATCTAAAAAGCATAGTTTCTTTTTCTGAGTATTTTCCACAATTTAACTAAATATTTGGGTTTTGTGTTAGTTGATGTTTCACGTTGTCCTTCAGAGATGACTTTAGGCTTGTCGAGGTTTGTTTGTGTGCAACATGTGTGAGTTTTATTAACGTATTAATTGCATTGTATGTAAATTTTGAGAGTGCTGTTTTAAAACATTTCTCAGTTGCAAAGCCATTTCCATGTGCAACTATGTCTGTCTTGAGTTGGAGAAGCAGACATGTTGGGTTCAGTTAATGTTTTCCCACTGCAGAGCAAGAAACGCATCTTTGACCATAACTGTTCACTTATCTTTATCTGTAGCTCTTAAAACTGTGTTGATGGAAAAACACATTCTTCAAAGTTTCAATGACTAACTCAGATTTTAAATTCCCCAGTCGTCATAATCTTTCTGTTTGTGTGTTCAAATTGCAGATGCAGTGGTACAGTGGGAGCCATCGCGACCTGCCCGCTTGAAGTGTTGAAGACACGGTTTCAGTCCTCTGGCCTCACCCTGCGGCCTGTCTTCCACGTCCAGCTGGGCACCCTGAATGGCACCGGGGTTATCCGACCTGGGACGGTTACACCTGGGCTGCTACAGGTCCTCAGGTGAGTCGATTCTCTGAGTTGTTGAGCAAAGTGTGCTGTACGTATGGGCTTTCCTCTGAGACATAATTTTCTCCCTGAAAACAGAGGGACAAAGTGTTCCTTCCTGACAGCTGGTGCATTCTGATGTTTATCTGCACTGACGAATAAGGAATAACATTGTTGTTTGCAAACAACTTGTCCAGTTTGCATTAGCATCCTACCTATGCTATCATTAAAGTATGACAGAAGAATAATCCTATGTTGCAACTGTTCGTAAAATCCTGCTAAATTCTTGAATTTGGTTCTTGGAAATACTTTATGTTGCTCTGTTTTCATTCTCCCCAAATCAAGGACTCTTAATCTGGTCTTGCATAAAGTGAGGATTAAGTGCACAGTGTCCTTTTAGTGCTCTCAACCAGCTGTTTGTGCTGACACAAGTCATCTTTTTTTTTTTCCACCAGTCTCTAAATTTGGCTCAGACACATCACTGTGATGTTCATAAAACCAGTCCCTTGAGCACGCATCAGGACGTCCCTTAAGATGGTTGCTAAGATTGCTTGATAAGGAGTAGAAACAGTTCCTCATGGCTGAAAGAGGAGGAGGAAAGGATTTAACCACGGTGCTGGGTCAGTGTCATGTTACACTCAGATCACAAGGCTCATGAACTGAACTGGTCTAGACTGGTGTCAGCAGCTGCTGTGAAATTATAAAACATGAGCTTTTGACGCTACAGAACTATAAACAATATTTGTCCAATTTCAGGTCTTGTGCCTTGTTTTTGTATAATTTAGCTTAGCTGCTTCAAACGTACAAGAAATTTTCAGGGTAGGAAAGTTTTATTTTCTATGTCTGCAGACTGGTCATAACGTGAGCGTGGAAAAGGTCATTGTGTTCGTCAAGCTCGTCAGAAGAGGTGTTTTGAATTGTGACAGAGAGGAGTGGAGTCCATGAACCCTGCTTGACCAGTGTATGGCGCATTAAAGGAATCAACTCCAGTCTCACCCCTCCCTCTGCAGAGTTCCTGCCAAAGAAGACAATGGTGTTGCAAGTGAGGGTCGCTTCCCTCTAAGAGTTAAAACCCTTCACTCTTCTTTGGGGGATGTGGCTGGCGTGACATGCCAAACATTAATCAGGGCACTAAGTTCAGTCCAGAATCCAGTGAACTCAGCTGATGTAACTCTGGGGAGGGTTGCAGCAAATATCTGCCTCCTGAAAGTAATCTGATATGATGTTCCTAACAAATATAAATAAATCCTATTGTATCTTTTTAACAGTTTGATAAGTATTTCAGTGTTTAATGGTGGATGCTTTTGTTTCAGATCAATTCTTGAAAAAGAGGGTCCAAGTTCTCTCTTTCGTGGACTGGGGCCAAATCTTGTTGGTGTTGCCCCTTCAAGGTATAGAAAAATAATTTTGTTTTATATCCACATTTTCTTTTCTTTTTTTTAACTGGGATCTATTACTCTGAAGCTGTGAGACAAAAAATGAAATATGTATTTTTTTTCATTATTATTTTTTTATAGCTGTAAACATTACTCTGCTCTATAAACAGGAAGTGACTGTGAAGACAATGACACACATCTCAGTACAAAGTTTTGAATGAGCTGTTTGTCAGCATGAGTAGGACTGTGTAATTTGTTACTTAATAATGCACCAGAGATGAATGTTTGTACCACAAAGAACAACTTATTTAGGACTGAGGATGGTTAGATAATGTTAAAAAAAAATGAGTGCAAAAGTTCAGTCTTGTATAGAAGTTTCAATTTCACCTTTATTCTATTTTTAGTGCAAACAGTACTTTGCCCTGTTTCCTCATTGCTGATTATGTAGAATGTAAACGCTCAACAAAGCAATATAAACTGAATAGAAACAAATAACATGGATACATGTGGCAAAAAAATAAAAAAATAAATAAAACACTGATTGGACTTTGAGACTGAAAAAGGGTTACTAATAAAAAATAATTGTGGTTGAATAGTAGCCACAGCTTTATCACTTGCCCCACCATCCAGGTCAGCCTTTAGACAGGTTGGCGTTAAAACAAGGTCTCTGGGTTTTTCCTGTGCTCGATGCTTATTCAGCTTTTTCTGCTGCGCTGACGGTCTGTTCCAGAAGCCAAACTATGAAAACTGTCACAGAGGAACAGACTGCACTAGACAACTCTGCTGTCAAAGGCTCCCATCAACCCAGACTGATCCGTTACACAATTGCACAGCTATTAAAGGCAGATTTACATTGTGAAAATGCACTCTTTTAATTTTTATTTATTTATGTAAAATGCCTGCAGCTGCATCCAGTTCTCATAAATGTTCCTGTGTTTCAGAGCCATTTACTTTGCTGCCTACTCGAAGTCTAAAGACCTGTTCAATGGGCTGTTTGTCCCCAACAGTGGACTGGTGCACATGTCTTCAGCTGGTGTTGCAGGTGAGCAGTTTCTTGCATTTTTATCACCCACCAGGTATACAGTAATATTTTTGCCCGTGTGTTTGTGCACTTATCATACCATCTCATGCACCACTGGGCAAATTGTAATGAAACTTTCAGAAAGTAAATCCACAACAAAGTGGAAGCACATCTACAACTGATTCCCTTTTGGAATCAGTCCCGTTCAAGATGGCTGCCACAGCTAATTGCCATTAATTAACACATAAATGGCTACAACTCAGCCAATTTTACAGATATTGTGATCAAATTAGCATGGCTGTAGCTGAGAGTCATTCACAACAGATATTTTGTGTGTGCCATTTCACAATACTGCATGTGACTTCAGTCCTAAACTTAGGGGTAGGCATAAGGAACATTTCCATGTTGTCCAGCAAACAATTTGGAAGAACTTTGTGAATTTAAGATAAAAAAAAAAAAAAAAGTTAAATGGAGACATGCATCTTTGTTGTAATCTGGGGCATATAGATACATATTCGTCTTTTATCATTAATATTGTTTAATAAAAAAAAAACTAAAGCAGCAGACACAGATTCTTCTCACTATGAGAGACACTCAGGCTGAGTGCGCTCCTGCAGCGGCGCTCTCTCTCTGGAGTTTAGTCACAGATGCAAGTTGCACACGCCTGTACATTGACTGCAGTGAATTGGTCACATGCGAGCACACAAGCTTAATGAGTAGACGTTTATTAAGTTATTACAGTCATCATCTTCGTTAAGGGTAGTGGGGTGTCCTCTTTGGAAAATAGTCCAGGAGACACTGGTTGGTGCTCTCACCTGTTGAGAACACTGCGCACACCTGCCGTGTATCAGACAGGATGACCCGCCCTGCTCTGACTGGGTTAAACTGTGGCTCTGCTTCTCTTTGTTTGTTAAAAGGAGTGTCAGTTTAATCCCTGTATCGTCATTAGATTGGACAGCTTTAAAAGACCCCCCCCCCCCAATTCAGTTTTAAAACAGAAATCCGTTGCGGCAACAGAAAACTTTAATCCATGTCTGTTTCACTTGATTGTCCAATCTAGTTGAGGAAAACAGGTCGTTTCAGATAAATGAAAACCTCTTACTGGTATGTCGACTCCTGCTTTGATGTGAAGCGTCTGCAAAAACACATTCCTTTAAAGAACGTTTGGCCTTTAATTTTCATGTGTTTATGTAAAGCTCCTAACATGAACATCCTGCATGATGAGTTTCATGATGTTCTAAGTATAATTTTTTTCCCCTCCCTCAGCCTTTGTTACTAATTCTCTGATGAACCCAGTCTGGATGGTCAAGACTAGGATGCAGCTGGAGAAAAAGTATGTGCTAAAGTCTTAATATCTCTTTTGTGTTCCTTTTTTCTTACTTAATCTTTTAGACACATGTTCTGTTAACAATCTGTGTAAAACAGTCTGACTTATTTTAGGTTGTTGGCAGGTTGCAAAGTATAATTGACCTTCAGCAGGAACCTTTTTAGGGGGTGGGAGGGAGGGGGTGTACACTTTTTGTACTGTCACCAGTCTGCGGTGCATGAGGCTGAGCATGTGACATCCCTTTATAAATATGCGGTGCTGACGCACTGTCCTTCGTGCTGAAGATTATATTTACATTAGCAGGTAGAGAGCAGCAGTATCATGTGAAGTCAAACCCTCACTGTCCTGAAGCACGAGCTGGCTGCTTTATGAACAACAAGAGATGAGGGTTGAGTCACTATCAGTAGAAATTCCTTATGTCCTACTATGGAAATGTTTTTCTTTCTAGTGTTACATCATTGTCCTACAATGCTGCAAGACTCGGTGGCAAACAAAAGACTAGTGAACAGAGTTAATTATTTCTCACAGTGAGGGAAACGTGAAATCATTAATGCTTCCTTGTAGAGTTGAAAAATGACTAATTATTTAACAAGAACTTCCATAAAGTTGCAAAATTGTGACATAAATGTGGTCGTCTCACCAAATGTATCTTCTTCCTGCTTGGTCTCTCTTCAGCTGACTGTGCACGGCTCAGACATTTGCAACCAAGCAAATTTGGCATAATGATAATTACATATGAACCTAAATCAGTCTGTTTTAGAAATGACACCGAACAACAAGCAGAGTAACATGAATGTTTTTCATGCCTCCAAAAACAGACTTCAACGGACGAGTTTAACCGCACAATGATTAAGTTTCAGTCATTCACAGAGTAAAAAGTACTTGAACACACCCACCTTTAAAATCATTTCACTTGCACTGTAGTGTTTTCCTTGAAATATTCTCAACACGAACTGTTAAATTTGATAGCTCAGTCTGTCTTGTAATGTTTAGCACTGATTAGCTAGTTAAACTTCAACACTTTTTTCGACTTTTATCACTAATAAGCCATCCATGTTTGACTTTCAGAGCCAGAGGAGAGAAGAAGATGAATGCGCTTCAGTGTGCGCGCTACGTTTACAGAACGGAGGGAATCCGCGGCTTCTATCGCGGCCTGACTGCGTCCTACGCCGGCATCTCAGAGACCATGATCTGCTTCCTCATCTACGAGACGCTGAAGAAACACCTCGCCAAGAACCAGTTCACCTCCTCAAACGGTGAAAAGGAGAAAGGAGCGTCAGACTTCCTGGGCCTGATGATGGCTGCGGCTTTTTCTAAGGGTTGTGCGTCCTGCATAGCCTACCCACACGGTAAACGACATGCGCCTGCGCTTAAAACACGACAATGTCATAGAACTAAGCATCTAAAGTCTTTACTGTTTAAACCTTTTTCTCCACAGAGGTCATTCGGACAAGGCTGCGTGAAGAAGGCAGCAAGTATAACTATTTCTTCCAGACCGGGAGGTTAATTTGGATGGAGGAAGGTTATGCAGCGTTTTACAGAGGACTCATTCCACAGCTATTCAGACAAATCCCCAACACAGCCATCGTCCTCTCCACGTACGAACTCATTGTCCATCTGCTGGGAGATTCCAAGGGACGGCACGTCTGAAAGTCGGGACTTTCCTGTCAAACAACAGAGGTCACACAAAAGCCGAGACACGCTGGGCGAAAAGACTTTTGAGAACGTAGCACAAACATACTTTTGAAGAAGTGCAACACGGACTGTTCTGCTGAAACTGTAGCTGCTTGTACTGTTTGTCCAAAGAGCTATAGACGCATTATTTAATTTAAAGCTTGTTGGGAGCTTATCGAGACAAGACAAGAAGTCGTGGTACTTATTACATCTCCAAACCTGTTGGTGGGGGGAAAGGTCATCTTTGTTGAAGACTAATTTTAAGTTAACTAAATTATTATTATTTTTTGTAACGTAATATGTTTTGTTTTTGTTATTGTACCATAACACATGGACAGACTGACTCGTGTATTTAAAGAAGGGATATCACTTTAAAGAAGTTCTGACAATGCTGTTCTTTGTTTTGTTTTAACACAGGCTACATTTACACATTGTATATGTTCAAGTTCTGAGCTACAGAGAAATTTATTGTATTTTTCCATAAATATACAAATCTACAGACTTATGTTTTTTTGTTTGTTTTTTTGAGGATGTTCAGCTTTTGCAAACAAGGAACTGAATGCTGACGACCACTGGCTCAACGAAATGCATCATACACGAGTTAATAAAATCATCATGTTCTGTTGGTCTTTATTGTTTGAGGAACACATTGAAAAAGCTTTGAGGTTTTTCAAAGACTTAAAGGTAAATCTAGATTAGTCTGACAATACATTTAAGGGATGTTGGGAAAAGTCTCATTTAGCATATTTTTGGTGGATTAATCTGTCACAACCTGCTTTTAGTGCACTTTAGTTCTGTCTTCAAACATGTTCTGTCGTCATATCATCCAGGATATTTTCTCGTTTAGCTTATTTTACATTTATGGAGGCGACTCCAAGTACTTCTGCATGTTTTGTTCTGTTACCTTTATCAAAAATGTTCAGCTCCATTCAGAATACAGTAATTTGCCACGACTTAAAAAAAAAACAAAAAAAACTTAACTTTTAGCTTCCTTGTAGATTTTTGCTATCTTCTGCTTTTTCTTTTAGCTACTACTCTTTTAGCTTTAGTTTTGATCATTCTGTTTCAGCTTCTTCAGGAAAGTCAGCATTTCTGCAGAAAGTTCTAATTTATGTATTCAATTTAAAAAAAATCTTATTCTAAAAACATGCTTCTACTGCTTGGTAAAATTAGTAAACTCCAAGCCACTAAGGTCTATCAAGGTTATTTCACAGACTACGAGCCAGTATTAATATATTTTAGGACAAACCTGATGTTCTATCAGTAAAAACCTTCCTGTGTTTAGACTTGTAAATGTGTTTCCAGCTCATTGTGAAACAGATCAAGGTTAGCCTTGTTGAGGGAGCAAACCGCCTGAATAACAAACACTTGGTCTGACTGTGTTCAAGGCCTCTTCAGCTCCATTTAAGTTGTGGATAGTTGTGTAAGGCAGGAAACGAATGGGAAATGGAAAAACACCTCAGTCCAGTTCTCATGAGTCACTAGGTGCGTGAAACCTCACAATGACTCAGACATGAACCAGCAAATGATCCTTTTCTTGCTGTTTTTGGTTGATTCAAACACATTGTTCTCTAACCAGTTAGGACCGACATGAGAGGAAGGCTTGTATCTCCCTAAAATTAAAACAGGTTTAATAATTGGAGTCAATTCAGCTTATTTAAATACTGTACTGTGGTGGTGAGTCACTACAGAAGTCATTACAGGGCACTGTACGAAAACATTACATTATAAAAGACTAAAGTTATCTAAGGAAGCCAGCATATTGTTGAATCTTCACTTTGTTGCAGTCTCCCATCCTGAGCAAGCACACTGGCAACAGCGGAAAGGAAAACTTCATTTAAACAGGAAGAAGCCTCCAGTAGAACCAGGCTCAGGTTGAGTGGCCATCTGCTTGGACCGGCTGGAGTTTGAGAGAACATGAACGTGGCAAGACAGGTCCAGGTGACTAAAGGTTTGTGAGCTCAGTCATCCAGGTAGATAAATAAACAAAAGGTTAAGTCAGGCACAATTTATTTTTGGGAGAAATGTTTATCTTTCTTCCAAAAGACTTCGTCAGTCTGCTGTCTGCCAACCCAGATCTGTCTTACAGCCCTCACTTTGGAAGAATGGTTCCTTTTTTGCATGTGCAAAGTTATTTTCTGGGAATTCAGCAGGATGCTAGCTTTAAACACATCAATGAGGGCTTATAATGACAACAAACCACTTTTAATAATGGTTGTAGAAAGTAATCTTTGGATGTACGTCAATAGAGTCGACACAATTCCACACGTCACACTGAACCTGATACTGAAGTTTGGTGTGTTTGTAAGTCAGAATGATGCATGTATTCTGAGCACTAACAGATTATGCAAGATTATGCTTTAAGCCAAAATATTAGATTCATCCTTCATGGAATTCCAGGCTTTTATTTATTTATAAATAAAAATTGTGGCTGGTGGTAAAAATGTTGCAGAAGTATAAAAAAAACATGCTTTAAGAAGATATTGACTAAATTCTGAAGTCTTTCATGTGTTTTATTTGAAATTATGAAGGCTTAGTTTTTGATAAATTAATTTATTATATTTTGGGGGTATCATTTAGTATCATTATGGAGTGGTGGCGCAGAGATTAGAGAAGATGCCTGTGATCAGAAGGTTGTAGGTTTGAGTCCCCGCACAGACAACATCAAAATGTGAGTGGGAAAGGTGAAGCATTCTCATTTGCCCCACTCTGGGCCCTTGAGCAAGGCCCTTAACCCCCACCATCTGCTTCCCCGAGCTACCTAGACGGCAGCTCTCTGCTCCACACAGAGGGCTATGGTAGATCAGTGGTCTGTGGTTGCATCAGCCATCAGGAAGGGCATCTGCCATAAAAACAAAACAGTTGCCAAGTCTTTGTGCGAGTTATGCTGTGGTGACCCCTGAAGAAGAGAGCAGCCAAAAGAAGAAACATTTGTATCATTTTTATAATTTAGTTCAGATTATTCATTCAACCTTTATTTAGGCAGGTTAATCCCATTGAGCCTCGAGGACTCATTTACAAGAGAGACCTGGATAAGACAAGACAGGTAGAAAAGCTGTTCAGAAATGTACAAATTCCTAAAATGAGGCCAATTTTAAGAAAACTGACAAAAATTGCTTGTTTGATTTACATCGAATCACTCATACACTTTTCAAGTATCCAAGCATAAATTGTTTATTTATCAGATACCATAAAACAATGGTTTTAATGTTTTTTTTTACATGCAATAATTATTAATAATTAATCATTATTTCTCTTTGATTACAGTACTGTACTGTATATGAGAAACATAAGATGTTTAATTTAAATGCAGGAACACAGGAAAATGATCCCTGTAGCCACGCCCACTGCGTGCCGAGCCTCCGGAAACAGTGGGCGGGGCTTTAAGTGCGACCTGCGGCCTGTGGTGACCTCTGTCTGCAGAGTGGAGAAGCACTGGTATGGCAAGCCCTTTTAACATAAAATCGGGTATCCTGACTATCCGTAATTACATTCTAGATATCTATAAATGAATTT
>JARVGV010000111.1:22115839-22126187 GCA_031762435.1 Hypsolebias longignatus | reverse complement strand
TATATATACAGTATATGTATATGTATATATATATATATACAGTATATATATATACATATATATGTATATATATATACATATACAGTATATACATATACATACATATACATACATATATATATATACAGTATATATATATATATAACAGTTTATGCAACAGTGTACAGTTTAAAAGTGATTATAGCCATATGAAATGTAACAATACTTGAATTAGTGTACACTGAGATAAATGAGATACTGAGCTAAATGATAAACTATATCATGATGAGATGAATATACATTGAGATAAATGCATACACTCTAACGAAGTTCTTTACAAACTGAGCTCCCAGTGATTAAAAAACTTACCCTCCTCTCTGTAGTACGTTTTGTCAGATGATGGTTTAGCTTTTTTGTCTTTGGCCATGGCTTCTTTCAGCTTTTTCTCATACAGACTTCTGGTGGTGTCTGTTTGAAACACATATACTGTATTGAAACACGAAGAATAAAACACCCGTAATAACTAAACTATGACATGTTCAAACGTCAGACAAACTAGCAGGAGGCCTGAGAAGTTCAGTGGAACGACCGCTTAAACCGAGTTGGGTCAGAAACACTCACCGACCACGGGTCCATGTTTGATTCCGTATTCATCCAACAGCTGGCTGATTTCTTCCGCGGACTTGTTACTCAGCGAAGCCATTTTTACTTATTTGTGGGGGTTATTGAGTTTATGTTGTGGTGAAACTTTCGTCTCGATTGTAAAAAAACAAACAAACAGATACAGTAAATCCAGAATGAACTCCCACTACCGGAGCGCTCGCTCTTTGTCACCGGTAGCACCGGTAAAACTAGATCAAATCGAACGGTTAACGTGAAGAATTCTAACCCCGCCCTTTCGTATTGAGCTAAAAAAAAAAACAAAAACGAGTGTTCTTTTCGGGCTGCCGTTTTTACGTCACTTCCGTTTTAATTTCAGTTTTCCTTCGTATGTATCAAGCAGCGCCATCTGCAGACAGAATTATATTTTTACATTGTACAGTTAACAGCATTTCCGTTTTTCTGCCGCGTTAACAGTTGCACCTGAACCAGGGGACGGATTTTAGTGAAACAATTAGAAAGTAATCATTAGATGAACATGTGAAATCTTAAGAAGTCTCGTTAATTTTTTTAAAACTTTTATCTGAATTAATTTTACAGTATCTGATTTTGGTCTCGGTGACTCCCAGTTTTGATGATAACAACAAAAAAAGTTTAAATCATGTCATCTGGACCAGTTTCTTTATCAGGACTTTAGAAGATTTAGACTTTAGAAGCTTTAAAAAAAAATAAACGGGAGAAAAAGTTTTACTACTGAAATATTTTTATAGTGTTAAATCCAACTTGGTCAAAACCAACAGTCATTTGCAATAGGTTTACTCTTATTCTTTTTTAAACAATAAAAGCTATTATTTCCAATGCAAGAAATGCCAACATCAATTCAAACAACAAGAAATATTTTATTAGGCAAACAAACAAAAAAGGAAATTTGTGTAGTACAGAGGTTTTTCTGCATGTTTATACAAAACAGTATTTCACTTTTATTGTTTTATTCATTACGGTAATAAAAATAGGACCTAAATTAGCTGCATCCTTAAACAAAGAAAAGATCCCTGAGCCAGTCAGGCTGGTCTGTGACCAGCCAGAACATCAGGAGTCCTGCCATCGTCAAAACACCCAAACTTAACATTAGCTTCAGCTTACTGACACCCTGTGAGAGCAAAACACAAGACACTGAGTTAAATACACATACAAAGAATTTATTTCAGCAAATGCCCATGCTGCATATACCTTGCATGCTTTTGTGCAGGTTTGTGCGCCTCTAACTTCTGGCACACACTGTGGCAGCTTGGGCTTTGGAGGTTCCCATATGGTGATGGTTTCCAGGATGTCTTCAGGTTCCTTCAGCTCCTGGACACAAAGACATGAGACATTATTTATCGTGCATGTCACGCTATGTTTGTTCATATGAACAAATTGAGATTTTTCTTACTTTATAGCTCAGGTCGTCCTCTGTGGAGCTGCTGAGTGAATCTCTGTCGCTGCTGAGAAAAGACAAAACAATTGTTAGTTTAAGTCCAGTTAATTTAACGTTCCCCCCAAAGTAAAGTTTCAAGTTTATCTAATTACTTACCTGTCAGTTTCATAGTAATTGACTTGGGACAATGGGTCTGCACAGAACTGAACTTTTATTTGTCTCTCTGAAAACAAACATTTAGGAAAGTGATGATTATTGATCACACTCTGCTTCAAATTTGTCCCGAGCACTCACCCCCTCTTCCGTCCTCGTCATCACTGTCGTCATAAAATCTTTTGAAGGCCTCAATTCTCTCCTGCATCTGTTCAGAGATTATTTTATCTTCGTCGTTATCATGGGCCAGCTGCAGGTCCTCGCTGGCCTCAGAGGAGCTGACGTTGAAGAAGAAGCCGTCGTCAATGGATCCTTGACCCGAAGGGCTTCTTGCTCTTTCCACGACAGAGTAGCAGTTTACGTCTTCAGCGGGACACTGGTTCTCTTCTGAAGGAAGATTTTCCATCTTGTCTATGCCTTCTGTGGTTTGCAGGTGCTCAGACAGACAGGTTCTGGATTTCAACGCATCAAAACCTGACTTGATGAAATCTGCTGGATCGGATCTGTCCTGTACGGTTTGATCGTCGGAGCCGCTCCTCCTGGACAACTCCAGACGCTGAACATCCTCCAGTTTCACGTTGTTATCAATGTCTCGGACGTTCTTATCATCTGAGGACTTCTCCCCGATTCCTCTCAGTGGCTCCTCGTCGTCACTGGAGCTGTAGGAGCTTCTGTCGCCCATCACGGCCAACGAAGAATTGTCATATTCTCCAGCTGCTACATCCACGTTCACCACCTTCTTCACCTCCAAGTCTGCACTGTACAAAAAGCCATCATCCTTCTCACATCCAGAGTCCTCCGTACCTCTGATCCATGGGGCTTCCGTCACAGCTCCTTGCTCCTGCTTCACAGGAGGCGAGGCGTTCAGCTCAGCTCCCGCGTATTCACCAGAGGAAAAGTCCGACGGATAATCTGCGATGGTTTCACCTGCTTCTTGGTGCTCATCTCCTGTAAAATCTGTCATTTTCACTGTATATTTCTCATCATCTACTTCAGTGATGAGATCCTGCAAATTCTCTAAAGACAAGCCCTGGAACTCCAAATTATGTTTCACCATGGAACTGATCTTGTAGGAGTTGTCACTCCCCTGGATGAGGACGTTTTCTTCTTGTTCAGTTATGTCTTCGCTGTCAGAATCGGACGACTCTTCTCTTTCTTGTTCCAGCATTGTTTCATCTCCATGCTCAGGTATTCCTCCAAAATAGGACGCCTCCTCATCACTCTCAGCCTCACCTTGCACCTTGTTGCTATCTTTAGGGTTATCTGTCCCCTCTGAATGCATAGCTGGTCCCTCAGCAAAGATCTCGTCCTCATTTTGGGCATCATAAAGGTCATCACTGCAGCAGACAGACATCAATAAACCTTCTGGTTCCTCTGTTGCTCCCATCTCCTTCTCCTCTCCAGACGAAGAACCTTCTTCCTCTGAGCTTGTGTCCTCCTCGTCACTTTCATTGCCAGCCGGCTCTTTGTTTTCAGCCCCGAGCAGAGCGTCTGTGGTCACCACGCTCGGCAAAGCTTCACTCTCATCTGCAGCTTCCTGAAGCAGAACCTCGTCCGTCTTTGTTGTCAAACTCTCCGTTTTGTCTTCCTCCCTCTTCTCCTCGAAGCACAAACTCTCAAAGTCCAGTTCTCCATCGGAAAAGGATGGAGCAGAAGACTCTGTAATAACAGCGTCGTCTGGGGATTATTATATTTTTAAAAGAGAAATGAATAAAACTACGATAAATCTCAATGTAAACTGCTGTCTTACCTGAGAACGCACCGGTGAGGAGATCAGCAAAATCGTCCATCTTTACAGATAAACAAGTCAAGTTTTAAACGTCTATTTTAATATTTTATTTTCAAGTTAAGTCTTTTCTGTTAAAAAAAAATAGAAAGAGAGCTTGAAGTAGCCTAACTCATCGGCTGCAAGCGGCTTCCTGTCGAGCAGATCGGGCATAAATGTACACATCAGAAACATTTACTTCAAAGCCCGAAAAGTTGTATTAAATATGAACCTACCATAAGAGATGAAGATTCACGGCAATCCCTTGTGCTTTTATTCTTCGTCGAAATAAAACCCTCAAACAAATATTCTGTGTTTTCATTTGCTGCACGTAGACACCTTCATGAGAGCAAGAAGTGTCGGCTTTGATGTGGGTTTGGTTTCAGAAGCACAACATAAACTCCGAGCGCACAGCTCCCTCTACTCTGAGACGGCGTCAAAAGATGTGACTGTGAGTCTGATGAGAGGTCAGAGACACTTTTTACAAACCAGAACTGTCAGAGATCATATTTATGGTTGTTTGAGTTTATTAAAATCAATTTAAAGTAAAAAGAGCTGCTGATGGCCGTCTGGTCTACAGCTCGTGGCGGAAGATGTAGCGATGGCTGGGCTTCAGGTCAACTTCCACAGGGAAATGGTCGCTCACCTCAAGAGCCTGAAGAGGATTCAAACAAACAGGGTTATTGTTTAAAACTGGTAAGTCTGGAATATCTTTGTCAGGCAGGGGCCTACCTCTGCCTCCGTGAGGTGGAATGCCTCCTTAAAGTTAAAGGGTTGAGCTGATCCAGGCACCACACTGGACCTCATCTCCTTTCCGTGCACAATAATCCTGCGTGAAGATGATTAATTCAGAAAATGAACATCCACTGAGCGTCAGACACTCTGCAGAGGTGAGCTTCAGTTCAACCTGTCGTAGGCGCAGTGGGTTTTCTCCCTCACGGTGGTGTCCTGCTCGTCTCCGATCAGCCAACAAAACTTGGGATCGCTCCTCAAGCGCACGCTCTTCCAACCTTTGATGGTGACGTAGCTGCAGCCGGCGTTCAGGTCCCCCAAGATCATCACGTTCTTTTGGGGACGAGAAGACGCAAACAGGAAGAAAAAGACGGGGGGTTAAATTACGCACACGCTGGACGAGCGAAGCCAACGTGGAGGCCTGCGGAGAACAAAATCAAGAAACGAGCGCTCGACGTTCAACCTACTTCAGTCCTCCACGTCTTGGAAATCCTCTTGACGACAGTAAACAGTTCGTCGATCTCCTTCATGGCGGATTTGGGAGACGTGTGCTGCCCAATCAGGACGAAATCCTTCAGCTCTGAAAGTGAGTACACGGTTAGAGAGCGCCTTGTTCCAGGAGTGAATCTTTCACGTTAACTTCATGTAATTACTCTGTGGGATTTGATGTTTGTGCACTCAGTCTTGATTTGTTTCATTTATTTAATATTTCAGCTCTGGTGTCTAACTTTGTTGTTAGACAACATATTTTCTTGAGCATATATTCCAGCTTAAGATAACACTTCCTGGTCCTTGGAGCACGCTGCCCTGAACGTTTGAGGTGGTTCACATTCATTTGTTGCAAACAGGAGCATGATTACAAGCTGCATTCATTCCTTTGATTATTGGAGCTGAAACACAAAGTGCAGTTTGCAGCGATCAAAGATAAAGGCTTAAATTAAAAGCATAAAGACAACAAAATAAGTCTGGTGTTATCTTTTCAAATGCTGCAGGAAACACTGTATCAGCATAAGTCTGAAGACGGAAATCAACGTTTGCTTCTTCTCCCTTAGCTGTTCTTCTGATCTGAGATCTGTGGAGACTAAAGTCTCATCATCATCGGTGCCTTCTTGAGCAACGAGTGGCCGAGACGTCACAGAAGAGATGACTGAAGTGTTTCCTTGTAGGATTTGAGCGATCGCTCAAGATGACCAGAGTTTTCAAACCATTCCAGCCAAAAATCCTCCTCCCAAACCCACTGTTTACAATGTAAACAGTGGGTTTGTGTCCATGTAAACTTTACATGGACACAAGTAATCCAATTAAACAGCCATTTGGAATAAAACTAACTGTCACGTAAACACCCCATTCGGATAATTTTTTTTGTTGATTCAGCTGTAATCAGAATGAGAAGGGTGGTTTATGCTGATTCATAATCTGAACGGTGTGCATGTAAACACTTAATCTGATCATTTTATTCTGATTGTGGAAAACTGACCTGACTGCGCATGTGCGACCAGTCAACCTCACGTATTCCTGCCTGGTTAAATGCTGACATGTCAGGGAAGCAAAACTGGTCCGTGAGCGACAACATTTCTGCTAGAGACTTTGAGAGAGCTCAGAATGATCTGCAGCTCAGTCAGTAACGTCTCCACCATCATTAAAACCTGTCCGGGTCCAGCTTGAGCGCTCAGTTTAGTTTACATTCATCACAAAAGTAAAACTTCTTCATCTGTGATTTATTTATTTATTGTTTTAATAAAGAGTTTATCGCTCTGCGCATGTCAGTACTTCTATTCTGAATAAAAGCCTGCTGCATGCAAACGCTCGTCCTGATCGGATTGTGCTCATGTGAATGACACATTCAGATTGTTTAATCTGATTACATTTCAATCTGATCTAAGAAGTTTGTGCATGTGAACATAGCTAGTGGGCTGTAAAGTCTTAAATCACTCTCTGTGATCGCCTCACGTGCAATTTTTTGAACATGTAGAGAAGAATCTCTATTCAGATCGTTTTCTTTTAATCTGCTCCACCATTGCTTATAATCTGTGGTGGACAAAGTACTCAATTCTAGTACTTTAGTAAAAGTATTGATACTCATGCAGCTTGTTGCTAAGTCAAACATTTACTCAAGTAAATGTACTGAAGTACTTACACACATTTAAAAATACTAAAGTATTTATAAGTACAAATTATATTTTCTAATATCAGTACATTGCTGTATTGTTTTGAGTGGTTTTACAGAACGTTAACTCTGAAACCAGCTGATGATGTACTGACATGTAGAACCACTCTGACACCACATGCCTTAATAAAACCAGTAAACTACAAATAATATCTCTCTACATTTTACATGTATGTGGAAAGTCATGGAAATCCTAACAGATGATGCACATTTAGTCTTTTCCTCAGCTTCAGTATTCATGCACTGCATTATTCATTGTTTGTCTGTATAAGTGCATGACAGCAACAACTTAATACAGGAGAGGAAACAGTAACACTGATAAAGTTCTGCCATACTTGACATAGAAGCTCACAAAACAATGAATGTTCTGCACAGATGAATCTACCATAAAACCTGAATCAACAACTGGACAACTGCGTTTAAGGAAAGAAAAACAGCAACAGTGGATTACAAAGCTGAGCCAAAAGGAACAAGTGCCAAGAAGCTTCCTAGAAATGAAGTGGAGTCGAAGTACAATATTTGTCTTTGTAATGTAGTGGATTAAAAATGATAAGTTCCTAAAAACACAAACACTCAGAAAATGTGCTTAAGTACAGTACTCAAGTAAAAGTACTTTGTTACTGTCCACCACTGCTTATAATTTTTGCGTGATCTCTCTCAATGTTCATGTTCAGCTTTTAGCACTTTACTCTCAAATAAGATTAAATAATTTTTTTTCTTTTATGTTACATTAAATGCATTCTATTCCAGTTTAAATATTTTTTTTTGCCCTAACACATAATCATCTAGAAACACTGAGCTGTCAGGGGATCTTTGGGATGAAACTATTTAAATAATCTGAAAAGGTCACTTCTTAAGAAGATGAACATTCTCTGAAACAAATGCTTTGAAGCATCATATCCATGCCCCTCTGCTTATTCTTTTTCTTTAACTGGTCTTTACTGTGTATTGCTAATTGATAATCTCATTTGTTCTGTTATTCAGGTTGAATAAAAGGTAAAGGTTTTGTTTTGTTAAGCAGGAATCTGAGATGTGAACACAGTTTAGGTACTCTGGAAATCCCCATCAGTCCTGTCATGGTCTTCTAACTACAGAAAGTTTGAATTCATCTCACGTCTCGGCTCTTTGGCCACGTTTGTCCGGACTTATTTCTGAAAGTTTTCTCTGTTTTGTGTTGACTTTCTCAAATGTCCTCATGGCAACGTGACTTTTTCCAAGGCACCTGTGCCGAGCGGGGATTTGTGAATGTTTTTTAGGATTCGTTGGGTCTTACGTGTCGTTGGGGAGTGGAAGCGGACGACGAAGGGCTCCCTGGAGAAAACTTCAGTTTCATTCGTCCTGTCTCCCTCCAGTTTAGGATACTGATGATGCTCCTTGACCTTCAGCATGTTGCTCCTGGAGATGATCAGGGAGGAGAGGCCTGAGAGGACGTAGTCTTAACGCAGCAAGCTGTGATTGATGATCTACCTGTAAATGTAGACGTATTGCTCTTTGTAGCTCTTCCTGCCCAGCCTCATGCTCTCTAGATAGGAATAAGAGTTGGATTTGTCAAATCTGCAGAAACAAACACAAAGTTAGAGTTCAAGCTCGCCGGAGCTGCTAACCCATTGCAGCTTGTACCTGTTAAGATCTTTGACCAAAGCTTGAATGGCTTCTCCTTTAGCGTCTCGGACCTCCTGAATGAGGCACAAGTCGCACCGAGAGAGAATCTTGTGGAAATAAAAAGAAAGAAATGGATCCGTCAGGTGTCCAGTTGCGAAAGCTGCTGCACACACACACAAAGTACCTTCAGTAAAATTCCCATAACTCTCTCGTTGTTCGCCTTGGACTCCCCAAAACTCTGGACGTTGAAAGCACAGATCTTCAGGGACGATGTGAGGCTCAGCACACACAGCCCCACAACCAGCAGCAGCTCGGCCGTCCTCATCCTGGAGGCATGCATTTCTCTGGAGGCGCAGCAGGAGTTGGCTCAACTCTCAAAATGTTGAGGTTTATTTGTTGTTAAATGTACAAAAGAGGAACTTTCAGCACCGTCACAACACCTACCTTCAGAGAGATGACTGACCTCAGGCCAGCAGAGGTCCATCTCTTCACTGAGCCGCCGTGTGTTCAGAGAACGTCCAGGTGAATTGTGAAAGGTCGTGTGCGACGGGTGTGCTGCGTCAGCTCCTGTTTGAGAATGGAGCTTCATCTGGAATTGTTAAAACCCGTGAATGCGACACACAATGAGTGCGTGCAGCTCGGAGAGCAGCTTTCAGAGCAGTAGATGTTTCCACGTGGTGCTCCGGTCAGCTTCAGGATGTTCTTTTTGTAGAATAAATGACATTTTATTCTGCTTCATGTGCAGCTTGTCATCACTGAGCAGAGCAGTCACATCCCAGAGATCCTGCTGGGTAAAACATGCACGCTGTTAATTCTGATGAAGACCACATTAATCCATGGTTTTCTGCAACTCCATGTGCTCTATAAGACTGTTCTGCTTCTTTCTTGTTTAACTTTATTTTTTACAGCACATTTGTCTTTCTTCAGATTAAGAGTAGATAAACTAAACAGGGTCAAAATACAAAACCTTGTATATCTTTGAAATCTGTAATTATTTAGCCTAGTAATGTTGCTTTCTTTTAATGTATTTTAATTTATTACAAAAATATTTCACTGTATTGTGCAAAAGTCTCAAGTCATCCTTTGTGCTTTCAAGCAGCCAGACTTTCTTGAATACTTCAACGCTCTCAAAAATATATTTTACTTTGGACTTCGGCTGCTTTTCAACTCGTTTTTACTCCAGTACCTGTTGTTAGAGAAATGTTTGTGAATTTTTAAGCATCTTATTCTGATTCATTCAGAAATTAAAAAGCTCCTGGCCTCAAGAGGTGAACCAGAGTTGTGTCGACACACAGCAAATTACTCTAGATAAAAACAATTAAAGATATTCAGACATTTTTAGAATTTTGTCACAAAGTACTTTGTTACCATTGTTTTAATTGAATAATGAATGAAGCCAACAATAAAGTAGTTTTATAGACAGAAGATAGTGTTTTAGCTGCATAAGGCGCCACAGAAGATGATCAGCTGCAGGATGGTGAACTTCTCAGGTCTTTGCAGGAAACTTTCACGACCACGTTCCTCGTTTTTACATCTGTGACGGTCAGGTAAAAACATGAACAGAAAATATCACAAGCCATAAAACAGAGAATATGCCAGAAGAACTTTTGGCTCCTAACACGAAAAAAAAAAAAGTAAAAAAAAATAGTTAGCCTAATTTAAGACTTTTACACATTAATGTATATGTTATGTCTGAATGTGAATAAATATAGCAAACCCAGCTCTCAAATAAATAATTAAGGATGTATATATACTATATATATAGTACTGTATATGTATATACTGTACAGTATATGTATATATATTTTATATATACAGTACACATATATATATACTGTAAATACAGTACACACACACATATATATATATACACTGTATATACAGTATTTGTGTGTGTGTATATATATATATATATTTATACAGTATACTGTAT
>JARVGV010000111.1:22078308-22091563 GCA_031762435.1 Hypsolebias longignatus | reverse complement strand
AAAAAAAAAAAAAAAAAAAAAAAAAAATAATATATATTAAGGTGTGATGAGGATGGCTGTGAGGTGAGAAGGGAGGCCATCGAATATGGAAAAAAAAAAAAAAAAAAAAAAAAATTGTTTAGTGTGCCAACTTTTTTGGAATCCGGTTTGTACATAATATAGATTTGAGACAGAAAAATAATATTAAGAGGGAGCTTTCTAGTTTGTTGGGAACACATTGTTTATTTGTGTGCATCTCTCACTGATATTGAATTCACAACATTTTAACATTGTTTACTAACAATTTATTTACAGGAACAAACATATTTATTTGACCTTAGCAACATTTTTATTATCAGACTTTGTAGTTTGAACAAACTGATATTCATTGAATTGTTTCACCAGCAGTCAGTTGCTTTCAGCAGCAATAAACACGAGTCCTAAAAATATATATTTTTATTTGTATAAATCTGACATCCTGAAGTTTATTATTATTAGTAGTAGTAGTAGTAATAATAATAGTAATAGCAGTAGCTATTATATTTTAATGAATACATGACTATTAAATGGTTTTATACAAGTATTAATAAAAAGCAGTTCCCTTTCTGAGAAACTTTTTTTGTGTAAATTTGATAAACATTTCAATGCCTCTTTCATATTTGATTGTTTAAATAAAAAGCCAGCCTCTTAAAATACATTTTTAAACATAAATTATAGTTTTTGCACTTTAGAAATGCTGATTCAACATTTTTGGACAATTACAAGCCACAGTTTTCACTCAGTTTTAAGCATAGTTTAGCTTTTTTGTCAACAGACGCTTTAAGATGAGCTAACCAGCTTTTTGTTTTGATCTTTTTTTGTTATTTCATATCAAAGTATTAAATTTGTTTGTACAAATGTTAATTTGGTCAGAAAATGGCCCACTGATGTGTCCAGTTTTTGACTTCTTTCATTTTTCATTTGTCTTAACTTGAATGCAACATTTACTGATTAAATTTCAAACTCAAGCTGCTTTAAACATAATTAAATAAAAACGTTCCTTTGACTCTACTGACATTCTCTTCTCCTTCTTTTCCCTCCCAGGTCTGAATGGCCGGATGCTAATGTGCCACCTTACATCCCGGAGTTTTATGACGGCTGGCAGCCTCCTGCACCCTCTCACACCCTTCCTGTGCCTCGTCAGAATGATCCGATCAGCAGAAGCAACAGCCAGCGCTTTCAGTCCGGCAGGCCTGGAGCACCAATAAATGACAGCCAGAGTTACTCACCCCGAGCCATGCAGGAGGTGGGAAACTTACAAACTACCACCAAATGAACACAGCTTTTAGTTGTCAACACCAAGTGCTGCATTTGTTCTCATGATCCCAATCTACTAAATTAAATCTACTTTTATGACTTCCAAAAGCAAAAACCACAAGTGAGAAAAAAATAATTGCAATTGTCGACAAAGCTCTTTGTTTTACAGCGTAGCTTGTATAATTCAACTCAAATGCCAGGGTCAAAAGTCTATGTGACTTTTATTTTACGAGACAAGAACTGTAGATTCCCACCACAAGCAGAAACGTGCACACAACACATGCAGCTGCTGTTGTCTGTGCTTTCCAACACGCCAGATAACAATCCACACCATGAAGTTGTTGACAGTGGTTGGAATTGTCGCTACTGAAAACGCATCTATTTTTAATTGGCTGTTACATTTGTAATTACAGCACTGGGGGAGACACGGCTCCAGTGACATACCATGAAGAGGTGTATCTTCAGTTTTATCATGATGTACTTTGTGCCTTTTACAGCTTGCAGCCAATGGTCCCTGGAGTCCACCTCCACCTGTGCGGTAAGCTTTATCAACAGCACACATCTGCAGGGTCACACGTTACTTCATTTCTCTTGTGCATTTGTTCTGACTTCACATTTCACTAAGTGTGCTGTCTGCTGCTGTTTCAGCCCCACAGAGCCACCCCTGTACATGCGCGTCATTTACAACTTTGTGGCCAGGAACAATCAAGAACTCACTGTGATGAAGGATGAGGTGATTCAGGTGAGCAGACGAGCATCTACCGTACAAAACACAATAAAGAATTAAATTCAGTTTCAATTCAGTTTATTTATATAGCTCCATGTCACAACAGAAGTTACCTCTGGTCACCGAACAGTAACATTCATGTAAAAAATAAGTTAACATTATTTATATGAGGAGCAGACTGCTTTGAATTTAACTCCATCACAGAACTCTCATTTTAAGCAAGCACAAAGGTGACAGTGGAAAGGAAAAACTCCCTCGTGAGGAAGAACCCTTTAGCAGAACCAGGCTCAGGACAAGCGACCATCTGCTTCAAAAGGAAACAAGGTCAATTTGTCCTCCAGTAGTCTAAACCTATGTCGGCATAACAAGCCAAGCCTAACTACAGGATTCAGTAAAAAGGAAAGTCTTAAAACTGGACAATGTGTCAGCCCTTGAGACAGAAACTGGAAGTTGGTTCCATAAGAGAGGAGCCTGATAACTGAAAGATCTTCCTCCCATTCTGTTCTTGGAAACTCCAGGAACTGCAAGTAAGCCTGCAGTCTGAGAGCGAAGCGCTCTGTTAGGAAAATATAGAACAATAAGATCTCAAATATAAGATGGAGCTAGGTTGTTGAGAGTTTTGTAGATTAGAAGTAAGATTTTTAATACATTTCTGAATTTGACAGGGAGCCAGTGGAGAGAAGCTAAAACTGGAGAGATATGGTCTCCTACTAACTCCAGTTAAGACTCTAGCAGCAACATTTTGGATTAACTGAAGACTTTAAAGTATTTGGACACCCAGCTAACAAACCATTGCAATAGTCCAGTCTAGACGTGACAAATACATGAACCAGTTTTTCTGCATACTTTTTAAATAAGATGTTTCTAATTTTAGCAATATTACACAGGTGGAAGAAGGAGGTTCTAGTAACGTTGTTAATGTGGGGGATAAAAGACGTCCTGATCAAAAATAACACCAAGATTTTTAACATTAGAACTGGAGGCCAGATTACTGGTAATGCCATCTAAGGAGGGAGAAAGACTGAAAAATGTATTCCTAAAATGCTCAGGTCCAAAAATCTAAACCTCAGTCTTGTGTTCAAAAGCAGAAAATTTAGGGTCATCCAGGTTTCTATGTTTTTAAGACGTTTGTAATCTAAGTAGCTGATTGAATTCATTTGGTTTCATGGACAAATATAACTTTGTATCATCAGCATAACTGAAAATTTTTCCCATGCTGTTTGATAACTTTAACTAATGGGAGCATATACAAAGTAAAAAGTACTGGTCCAAGCACTGAACCTTGAGGAACTCCATGACTAACTTTGGTGTATGATGAAGATTAGTTACATTTACAAATTGGAATCTATCAGATAGATATGATTTAAACCAATTTAGAGCTGTTCATGTAATCCCAATATTATACTGTATTTAAGTCTCTGCAATAGATATTATGATCAACTGTATCAAATGCAGCACTGAGGTCTAAGGACTAGTGTAGATACCTGTCCATTGTCAGAGGCCATGAGAATATCATTAGTAACTGTTACTAGTGCAGATTCAGTGCTGTGGTGAGCTCTAAAACCTGACTGAAACTCTTCAAACTGATTATTTGTAGATGTTTATGCAACTGACCTGCAACCATTTTTTTTCTCTTGAATCTTTGATAATTTGATTAGATATACTGTAGGTCTATAATTGGCTAGGATTCCTGAGTCAAGGTTATGTTTCTTAAGTGAATGTTTAATTACAGCAACCTTAAAACGCTGTGGTACATAACCTTTAATCAGAGACAAATTAAGCATATCTAAGACAGGGTTATTAATAAAAGGAAATACGTCTTTAAACAGACTGGTTGGGATGGGATCTAGCAGACATGTGGATGGTTTGGGTGAAGCTAATACTGTATTGACAATTCAGAGAGCTCAACAGGACAAAAACAGTCCAAACATAAATCAGGTTCTAGTGACTTTTTTTTTTAATTGTATCATCTGATATGGAACCAGAAATGATAGTAGGAATGTTGGTTTGAATTTTTCCCTAATTGAAATAATTTTATTTATAAAGAATCTCATGAACTCATCACTGCTTATACTTGTAGGGATATATTAATCAACAGAGATAGTTTTTTTTTTTCTTCATTAAACTAGCTATGGTACTGAAAAGGAACCTGGGATTATTTTTTTATTCTCATCAGTTAAAGATAAATAAAATTCTAGCTTTACGGAGAACCTTTTTATAACATACCTGGGCACAGACTAACTGTCCCCACGTTTCAGACCTTTCAGCTGGATTTTTGGTTGTAAAAGATGTTGAAAACTTAAAAGGCAGAAAAGTAGAAAATAGTGTCTGAGCTGCTCCTAGCAGACACTAAAAAACTCCACCAAAGACATCCAGCTCATTTGTTAAAATAAGTTTAGGTTTTTATCACTTGCACTCAAAAGGGCAAAGCCAAAGCAATCATGTGTGTGTGTTGCCAGAATGTCTCATAAACCACTGGCTGGGTTTTAATGAAACTAGCAGGAAGGAATCATCTACAACTGATTTAACTTTTTTTTAGTCAACCTCATCCCATTTTGTTGCCTCAGCGAACTGACTTTAGAAAACACAATAGGGACTCATTCACTCGTTTGACAGGTGGCTGAAATATGGTGTGGGTGCAGATTGCACTTGATGTTATTTTCAAGGTTTGACTAAAACGGTTCATCTCCATTTCTCAACGTAAGGTGATGATTTTAAAGGTCTGGCATGAAGATCAGTGGCTCTTTTAAAGAATGCTATTTGTATCTGCAAAGCTCAGTCAGGTCTGTACAGACATCCAGGTTGCTGATTTGACCCTTTTCCCACAGGTGGTTCAGAAATCTAGGCCATGGTGGCTTGTGCGCAACTCCCGTAACGAGGAAGGCAACGTTCCTCCGAATGTTTTGGAGCCAGTGGACAACACTGGATCTATGGAGGATCGACCGGTGAGCCCAATGAAATCTAGCCCTGCTGAGACTTGCCGTACAAGATTTCTTACACGTTTGTTCCTTCAGTCTGCCTCTCAGTGGGACAGCCGTGGTCCCGTGACTCTGAACATGAACTCCAGTCCTGCTGAGGTGAAGGCATGGCTCGAGTACAAAGGTTTCTCCAGAATGTGAGAACAAATCTTCAACTTCAAGATGTTTATTCTATTAGTTAAACCTGCTTTTTGTTGGGAATTATTAATTTATTATTATTTCTGTGGACAGCACTGTCTCCAGCCTCGGGGTTTTAAGTGGGAAACTGCTGTTGGGAATGTCCAAAGAAGAGATCAGGACTGTGTGCCCAGAGGAAGCCGGCAAGGTTTTCTTCCACCTTCAGGGTGTCAAATCGTCCCTCGCAGTAAGTACTTAAGATCACACTTCTAGGCATGAACCAAACTCCAGCATGTGACTAACGCTTCATCCTGGTCTCTGCAGCTGGCCAGCGAACCTTCAGCCATGTACAACGGCAGCTACTAACTACAGTCAACATCTGGAACAAACATCTCTATGAACTCTACTTCAACCAGTGCGGTTTTGTGTTGTTTCAGGAAGAACACAAGAGGATTTTGATAAAAATTGTGTTCAGAAGTCACCAATTATTCAAATTTTACGCCGTTACATCTTTTACGTATTTAAGTCTTATGAGTGTAGCTCTATGCACCCTGGTCTACTTTTTTCTTATTAAACCTGTTCTGAGTCATGCATGCACTTATAACAAACATGATACTTTCTGCTGCTTTAGACTTTTATTTTCTTTGAATCTATAATTTATAATGTGATTTGTCATGAAAACGTTTGTCAATTAAAAACTCAAAACAGGTTTGGTACTAGATTCAGTTTAATCTGTAAAAAAAAAAAAGTGGTTCTGAACATGTTATCGCTGAAAATAAAGTTTCACAACCAAACTTTCATAAAACAACAAAATTGTGTTTTTTTCCCCCTCTTGTACACAAGTTAGTCAATGGTTGTAGAAGTTGTAAACTAGTGTGATTACAGAACATGAAGCATACATTAGCAACAAGGCATCACTGCTTTAAAAAAGGACCAATTGTGAAAGACTTCTTGAACTGAATATACCGTTTTGCTTTGTTACTTAAGAAATGCTCTGTTTTTCCAGAGGCAAATGTGTTCACTCCTTTTTGTTTCCCCATTTGGCCATCTTGTTGTTGACAGGAGTCTTAATGAATCTGTCCGACTTCATGTAGGCTGCGATTTTATCCAGGGCCTATATATGTATATAAAAGAAAAACGTGATTAATAAATTAAAATCCTTTGCGCAAAACTTAGTACCTCGCACATAGACAAGGATTGTTTTACATTTCTGCAGCTGTAAGTGATGAACTAAACGTGCAGCTGGTTGATTTACACAGTGGTCTAACCTCAAAACGATCCAAAAACTCTTTCAAGTTCTTGAAGTCATCGAAGCATGTGGGATGAAACATCCTGTGTTGATCAAACAGCTCGTACATGATGAAGTCCACAAAAGTAATCTGTTGGGTACAATAATTAAAACTTGTTGACAGCAGCTCTGAAAGCAGCATCAGGTTCAAAACAGATTACTATTCAGTAGACAAAAATCTGAAATTACACACATTTGTTTTTGTCAAAAATATATATACAGTATATTTTTTTTATCTCAGCCTAATGTGAGATTGGTTAACAAGAATGCGTTTACACAAAAAGGATCAAAGGTTGAACAAATCCCGATAAGGAAGTCTTTCTTCTAGTTTATCTCGTTCTTTGATTATAAGAAATGCTTACTGTGTGACGTTTCTTTGGGTCTAAACTGATTGAATTATTGAAAAAAAAAAAAAAAAACCACGCAAAAAATAGCTTAGTTGATTTATCTAACATAAAACCTAGGCCTAGATTTTATTTCTGCTGATAAAAAAAAAACATGTTTTTAAACTCAATTCAAGTACGTACACTAGTTTCCATGAACATTTTTGATGCACGTTTAGAAGTTGTGCAGTTCCAGAAGTGTGACGTGACTGATCAGATGATCAGAAATGTTTGAATCTGACTAAATAAACCTGTTCAAGTGTTGTGAATGTGATAAACACATCACAATAAAAGCTGCTTGACCAAGGATGGTTTGTTTGGATTCAAGTTTTTAATTTTAGTCACACACAACAGCCTAAGCTGCCACCTGCTGGTGATATTGTGTTGCACTCAGTTCAAACCTGTTAATGAAAACAACCCAATTTCATATTATTTTCTACCAAGTGCCATTTCTAAAGTTCAAATTTATTTTGCTTGCTTCCTAATTGAATAAAAACTCATGCTTCCTAATTGAATAAAAACTCAGATTGCTACCAGCAGTTACCTTGTCACCAGCAAACCACTTCCTGTTTCCCAAGAAATCAGAGAACTGCTTCAGTAGACCTGGCAGACTCTTGAGGTACCCTGGCTTCATGTTGTCCTAATGTCAGAGAGGTGAGACTGGCATTAGTGGAGATGTAGACGAATAATGTGACATTAAATTTTGCACAGTCATATACTCACAAAGTCAGTGTAGCACATCCTCACAAAGCCATTTCTGAAGTCCATAGACTGATTCTCCATGATGTCCACTCGGATCTTTTCGTCCTCAGTTTCTCCACCTGTCATCAGATCAAAATTCACAGAACAGAGGTAGAACATAGGAAGCTGCATTAATTGAAATTTAAACCACCACATTGTGCAAGTATTATAGGTTTTATTTTATTTTTATTTATTTTTAAAAAAATTACGGGACAAAATACTTACACATATTGTGCTTACGAGCAATGTATCTCATGATAGCATTGCTCTGCACGATCTTCCTGTCTCCATCCACCAGGTAGGGCAGCTAAAGTGTTAATCACAAGCCTTTTAATGAAGAGCTTTTAAACCTGTCCTATTGTGAAATTCACATGAACAAATACAACTCTTACGTTGACGAAGTCTATCCCCAGTTTGTCTTTTTCACCAAGCCAGCTGCTCCTGTCGAAGTCTGGAGCTGTAGGCGAGAGAGGTGGATCATTCACAAGAATGAACTTGGACCTTTTTTTTTTTTTTTTTAGATAAACCATGATTTATCTGTTAGTTGAAAACAGTAGATTACCTTCCCCACAGGTATAAAGCTTGTCATTGTACTTGGTGCCAGTGTACTCCAGTAGGAGGCGGATGGGCTGGGCGAGCTGCACAAGTTAAGAAAAAGTAGAAAGGTTGGTTTAATGTTATCATGTCTGAGAATCGGTGTTTTAGTGAGTTTGAGATAAGGAGCAACAGAAATTTAAAAAAGTAGGACAGGGTCTGAAAAGACTTCACATATTACTGTACTTTAAACCAACACTATTTGCATGGCAACATAGAGTTAATAAAACTGCTTGAATTATGGATTTTAATGTATGTTTGTGTATATGCCAACAAGTTTAATGTTTTCTGTTTGCTTGACAGATCCAGGCATCAAGAAAACTGATCAACCATTCCCCAATCCCCCCCAAAACTATGATTTGACCAAGATGCTTTTCTTGTACTTCCTGCTGAAAAAAAACCCAACAAAAACAGAACTACTCTGTGAAGTGATTCTGAACTGTAAATTTGTCCTTGCATTTTCCAGAAAAGGTGTGTTCATGTATGAAAACTGACTTAATATTAAATGAATAGTATTCCTGGAAGGGAAATATGTTGTCCACCACCTGTCATGGAAAAATGGTAGTACAGTATTGGCAAAACACACAATTCCAAAGACTCAAAACATATTTCTTGAAAACTGCCAACTAAACCGGAACAACTGCCTATTATTTAAGTTAACCACCTATAGTATGTGGGCAGTGATTTTTGTTAAAGTTTAAGTGAAAAAAAGTTTATTAAAGTGGAAAATCATACCGCCTGTAAAAACGATGCGTTTACGTGAAGTCTGTAAATTTGGAAGAGCTTACGCGAATGAACAGCAAAATCATGGTGGCAGGTGTTGAAACCACCACTCCATATTTCAGTTATGAACAGTAAAAACCGGTTGAGCAGCATCTGAACTGGCACTGGTCATACACTGTGTCTTTGAAGCCAGTGGTGAAAGTTCAAGCCCAGTCTGGCTGGAGCTCACACCCATGACTTCACAAGTTGCCAGAACGTTAGTCACGTGAGAAAAAAAATAAATAAATCACGCTTAAGGCTTAATTTATGTTTAAAACAAACGAGCTCGGCAAAAACGACCAACACACCCAACTCTGCAACATTTAGACCCAGAAACTCTCCTGATAATTTCGTCGTTAATGTATCAAGAAGACGAGTGTTCGGATAATTGTTTTATTCAAACGCAACAACCGTTAGAAGCGCACGCGCCCAGAGGCCGTAGCGTTGCACCGCTTTTTTTTTTTTTTTTCTTTAGCATTTAGCTAACGCTTCTACCAACAACCTATTCACAAAAAGCAAAGGTGCAACTCAACCCGAATGCTTACAGGAACTTCCAAGGAGTTTGAAAGCCTGTGAGGTGCGGGCGGTAGAGTTAAATATCGGAGTTTACGTATCATTTAATAATCTAATTGTTGCCAACTCGTCTGTTCAGTCAACAACATCGAAAAGGCGTTAACTTACCCCGCGAATGTCCCAGTAAGCTAAAGTCATGGCCATTTTGTTTCACTTTTCTTTTCTTTTCCGCTCCAAAACAGAATTGATGAGAGGGAAGCTGCAAGCTGTTCGGCTGCAAACAAAGCTCTGGAGAGAGAGAGAGACGTGGTGAGCGAGGTCTTTAGAGGAGAAGGTGGGAGGGAGGGGTAAGTCTTTTGTTTCCCACAACTTGATCCGCGGGTTGTTTAGCGTCCAATCTGCAGGGTATGTGCACATGAGTTATGAATACAATAAGTAAATCCACCATATATCATGTCAATCTATCAGAGTGACACCGAGGATTCAGCTAGACCATAAACCAGTCTGGAACTTTCTATATGAAAACCCACAGACTATGCTTCAGGTAGACATGATTAATAGTAAACATGCTCTGCCCTAACTTGCCCACACAAAGGAATAATATACTACCTGGGGTGTTTTGTTTCAGTAGAAAGAAAAGTAAGCCAAGCCTTCTTTTTCACATGCAAGCTTATAGCTATAGAATGTCATAAAGAAAAGACCAGGACTACATTCATTCAGCCTTTATTTATACAGTCTCATGAGTCACAATGACTCATTTTCAAGAGAGACCTGTTTTAGACAAACATATAGTACAGACAACAACAATTCTACAAAATGCAATCAGTCAATTAAAACAGTCAAATTAAGGCGCCATATAAAACAGTACCCCAACACAAGATCACATAAAGTACTGTACGTATTATTGTTTGACTACTAATAAAAGTCCTATCATTTGAGTGGCACCCATTATTATGAAATAGTTTGAGCTCTTGTAGGATTTGTTTGAAGTACGTGTTAAGGAGGAGTTTCAACACCAAATGTTAGATCATTATCTTTACATTTCACTGAGTTAAAGGCGTTTGTGTTTGCTAAAGTTGTTTGCCTGTGGTGCCCATCTTAAAATGGGTGGACTCCAAAAGTAATGTAGTTGTAATGATGTACATCTAAGGATTACTTTCTGAGAGTTTCATTATAGTCCATTTAGTGTTTTATGAGATGCTTTCCTTGTTGGTTTGTAATTCTTCTTGAACTTTCACTCTGAACCTTCACTCTGACCCACATTAGTGACTAATCAAGTGATTACAGGCCTACTGAACAATGCCGTCCTTGTTTTACACCCTGTTCTCGCTCATGCACACACCCCCACAAACTACTTGTGATTATCAAGTGCTAACTCAACAGAGGTATAATTTATCGATACATACATGTATTGTTTGTTAGAACTTCTTCATATTTTCACCCTTAGTCAGTTGTTTTTTGGGAATGAAGAGAAAGCCCCTTTGAATCGCTTGTTTATTTTTTTTAAAGACACAAATTGCAAAGACTAACATTTCTCCTGGAGAAATCCAAAAATGCTCAGTCATGCCATCTGGACAGTTTCTTTTTTATAGAGATGTTTCACCCTCTATCCGTAGGGCTTCATCAGTCTTTTTTTTTTTCATCAGTCTGAGGGTGAAACATCTCAATAAAAAAGAAACTGTCCAGATGACTTGACTGAGAATTTTTGGATTTGATACCTGGATTATTGAGCATGAACTTTGTTGTCCAGGAGAAAACATTTAAACAAATCTTTAACCTGTGTTGGCAAAATGAGTTCCGGAGGATTATTACAGCATTCAGCAATAAAATAAGTCAGTTTCAAAATAAATGAAAAGGATTAGACTTAAAGTGGTTATTCCTAAAGCCATATTTGTTTAAAAAAAAAAAAGTTTGAATTTAAAAGTAGATTAGGAATCTTATGTGCTTATTTAGTTATTGGGATCACTAGATCCGTATATTCATACTCATCTGCTCACACAGACTCCTGTTCGTGCTGCTGTTGTTTGGTGTATTGTTTTTGTAGTACTAGAGCTTAGCGTATTAGTTTAGTGTATGCTTGGTTCATATCTTAGATCTTATTACTGTTTTTCTTTATGGTTTATACTTTAGTTCGATGTAACTGGGACCCTGCGTACACAATTTCAAACATGTACCACATCTGGTGCGAATGACAAATAAAGAGACTTTGACTTTAGATGGTGTTTTTATGAACTTGTAATCTCAATTACAGCAAAATCAATATGGTAAAAAAATTTGCTCTGCACCCAGTGCTCATTCGGACTAATTTGCCAGCATGGGTCACATATAAGAATCTTTTGTAGAGGGTTGGACCATTTTTACTTAAAACCATATGCAAATCTTGGCAAAGTTGCTCTTGACAACCCAGTCAACACTAGAGTTATTCAAGATTAAATCTATAGTTAAACTTGTGAAAAACTACTGGTGATTTCACCAGCTGTTTTTTTCCCCCCAGAGAAACTGTGGCTTCCACTGTTTGTTCGTTTGTCAAACCACAAACTAAATCTGGAGCAGATCTTCCTTCATGGTGATGAGTATCATTGTTGCAGATCTTACCACTAGATGACCCTACATTCTAAAGAGTGAACTTTTAGGAAGTGTCCGACCTAACTTTCATCAAAAATAACCAGGTTGACATTTAAATGACATTAAATTCAATTCAGTTTATTCTGCCCTCTGTTTGTCTGCTTTCCTGTGTTTTTAAGAACACCCCGCACATTATGCTCAGAAAATGCATAAAATAGCAGCCAAAGTCCAAAATTCAAACTTTTAGTGTCTTTAAAAATGATATTGGGGTTTTAATTGATCCTATTTGCTTTCCCTGTAAAGTGTCCTGGGATGTCTTCTGTGATTAAATCATTACGTGATCCTAAAAACTGGATTTAATTCAGCTGCAGTGCCTGAAGACATAGAGGTGATGTGATGTCCTGAGTGGACAGGAGGAGGAAGTGAACACACGCCAAATCATTCTTTGTTGCGCTGAACATATGTTGGGAGTTTATAAGCAAAAAGTGTTGACTTATAAGCTAAATATCACACTTATATCTTTATCATTTTAAATGAATCTCAGTGTATCACCTATGAACTCAAAACTATATACAGTGTAGTTACATTTGTTAACCATTGTAAACTGCATTTAGGCTCCAACATTAATAAAAAGAGGAGAGTGCTGTAACATGAATATTTATTTAATAGACACAAAAATCAATAAATAACATTTCACAAACAGCTCAAACTTTTGTTAGAACGTAGTGCATTTTAATATTAAACAGCAGCACCGGGATCACGAGCAAAGTGTGTCAAAAGAGCAGTATCAGACTTTGAGTTCAGAGTTTGTTTCTTGACTTGTTTTATTGTGCAAGGGGTAAAAGCTAAATGAAGAGATCATCATGCACAATTTACCACTCAAACGCATCTTTTTAGACATGTCTGCCAACGACACATGGTGAAGAGTCAAAATTCAAACTTTCAGTAGAAACAAAAGTGCCAGAAAGTTATGATACTACAAAATGTGTAATATTGCTGCACACAAGAAGTAAACATTAACAGGCTCTCATGCAACGTCACTGAATCACTGTAAAGACGGAAAAACACATAAAAATAGCCAAATGCTGAGAATTAGATTTTTTTCTGTAACTTAATAAGTCACAGTAGTTATCAGCCAGCTCACATAAATCAGCACTTTTTAAAAAATTGTGAGCCCACTTATTGTATTTTCTATGCATCACACATACCTGCTTATGTGTTTAATGAGGACAGAACTGCAGCCAGGACTAACATTGCTGAGGTCAATGTTCCACCACCTTCACCCTCCCTGTAAGCTTATTCTACTCCAGGT
>JARVGV010000111.1:22025397-22045578 GCA_031762435.1 Hypsolebias longignatus | reverse complement strand
AACACTTCATTTGTAAAGCATGCAAACGTCTATAATTCTAAGCATATGAAAGCATATAAAAGATCTGAAATCCTACAAGAACCAGGTTGCCTGCCTTTAGGTCCTCATGAAGAGAGCAGAAAGACAGAAGTTTTCACTTCTTTTCTGTGAAAATTATATATAGTTGTTCCCAAACTTTTCAGTTTGAAATGTTCAAGCATTGCAAAAAAACAAAAACAAAAAAAAAAATAAATTAGCAACTTCATCATATTCAATCAAAGCTTTTATTTTTCACTTAAATACCCCCTGAAATTATGCTATTAGTACATGAACTGTACTTATACAGCACCTTTCTATCTTATTGAGATAATCAAAGCTCTTTACAACACAATCTGTGTCCTCATTTACCCATTCATACATCACTCTACTAGATCTCTACAAAGAATAATCAGTGCTTTATCACATTCTTACACCAATGGGACACACATAGGAGGTAATGGGGGTTCAGTGTCTTGCCCAGGGACACTTTGGCACGTGACTGCTGGGTGAATTGAACCCCCAACTCTTGCATTGGAGGACGACTGCTCTAACCACTCAGCCACTGCCGCCCTGCTAATTATTTTAAAGTTTGATTTGAGTTCTGTAAATCTTTCCCTGCTGAGAGTTTCTTGACTCACGCTGAAGTCCTGATCTCAATGTTGGAAACTACATTTACAATATAACAATCAGTTGTAGGTGTGTTAAACTTTATTTATGGTGATGCATTATTTTTTTATTTCAAAACTGAACTCAAACAATTTACCTGTGCATTTTGCTCGTGAGCGTGTGACTTCCTGATTTTTCCTGTTTTCACGTTTTGTTCTTGATTCAGACATCTTCAGATGCTCCGCTCGCTCAGCTGCCTGCTGAGCCTGTTTGACCTTGATGTCACTTAATACATCTCAGACTGTCTGCTTGAATGAAGGGCAGGCCTGGGACTGAAACACTAAACATAAAAACAAAAACAGAGATGATATTTCTTCACAAAAAGATTTTCAAAATTCAATTTTTTGTGTGTAGGTTATCAGGGAAAGATGATGCCTGTGCGCTCCAGCAGCACACGCATGCACACAGCTAATACAACAAACCCACTACAGCTGTGTAAAATACATTAAAAATGATATCAGCTGAACTTATTAATATTTTTAAAAGCCTTGATGAACTTGTTTTGCTGCAGGTTCAGTGTTTTGAAGACCAACAGTCTCAGAATTGGACTGACCAGAAACAGCCAGATGATTACAACACATGCTATCAGGTGGGTGGTCATAATGTTATGACTGATTGGTGCACAATGACTTTAAAGGGAAAAAACAAACACTCCGTTTAGAATTACTTTGCTCAAGTGAAACTTTTTGCAAACATTTGTAAAGTAAACCCAAACAGACATGGACAGCATTTCATGGCTATTCCACTTTTACAGATTAGGGCTAAAACTGGAGCGCTAACACGTTTCGTATGATCCAGCACAACTAAAAGATTATACATAATGGCATTTACATCCGTAATAATAAACAAAAGTTGTAACGTTGTGTAAAAACATTTGATCATTTAACAATATTTTGAAACCACGTTGGCTTTTGGCACATCTTGCAGACAGTTTATGTCAGGAGCCTCTCTAATCTGTGTTGTTCCTTCTCAGTGGTTCTCTGAGTTCACTTTCTGGATTTGTTCCCTTCATGGTAATGGTATAGTATCTTTGGACCTCTTTATGTTCTGTCTCCCGCCTCCATGCCAACAGTTCATTGGATCGACTTCCTGTCTCAAGTCCTGGTCTCTGTTGTTCTTCCTGTGGTAGTTCTCTGTGAAACCGCTGAGTCTGTGAGTTATGCTGCCACATCAGCCGTTTGCCTTCATTAATGAAGTATTTTAGTTTTCCTTTCAAGATCCAAAGGTTCCTTTCAGTCTACTTTCTGGGTCGTGAAGCCTCCGTCGATCAACACTCACATTCAGTCTTTTACTTAACTTTATTTATACAGCACATTTCATACATGTGCTTTAATACTGAACAACTGAAAATAACATTGCACCAAGCCACATCTGTGACAACTAATGTTTACTGCTCCTGCACTATGGGGCTGTATCATGTATGTCACTACCTTACCATCATAATTAATCTCAATGTTACTCATTACCTGTGCAATAGCCTGTCACTCAACCTGTGAAGTATATTTTAGTTATGTGCAATATATATCATCTGCATTTAAGCTAATATTACTATATGAAATACTTCTACTGTAATTCATTCTACTTGCACCATATTCTATGTTGTTGTTTATTCTACCATGTTGTTGTTTACTATATTTCTTTTGGATCTTGTCAATACTGTATTATATTTCTGTTTCACTTTTTGATATTTGTTTACTATTTTTTTTTGTTTTGTTTGTTTTTCATAGCGAGTCGAATAGGTTCTTCTCATCCTGAACATTTCATTGCGTTGTTGACCTGGTGTTAACCTGCATATGAGAAATGAACAAACATGACATAACAACAAGAAAAAGACCCAAAATTGAATTAGGCTACACATTAAAAACTAATAAAAAGCCCAATTTCAAGAAAAACATCACTCATTAGCCTAACACAAAAGAAAAGGTTGCTCTACTATGAGAAGGTACTATTTATAAGACTGAGTTTGTTGCAGCTCCTCGGACTGACAAAGTCTTTTGGATAAAAGACAAAACATTTTAATAAGAAGAGTCTGTCCAGATGATCTGATTTTACTTTTTTTTTAGATTTTCCTACCTGGATTATTGAGCATGCATCAGGATATCTGGACTCCATGACACCTGAGCACATAGATCCCTAGGTCCATATTTTATTAACATATTTCATTTCACTCGTATAGTCTGGTCCCAAACCACTGAGTGATTTGTCAATCAGCAGTGAAACATTGAAGTCCATTTTCATGGCTGATTGGGATCAGTGTAAACACCTTAAAATAAAACTGGAATAATATGCTCAGACAAGTAGTCAAAATCCGAGCTACAGCTGGAACTGTTAGAAGATCATTATGATAATCCAGTTCAGCACAGAAAAGCATGAATAAGCTTCTCCTGGTCCATTAGGGATATGTATTTAAATATTAATCTATATGTTAGGAGGTAAAAGGCTGTTCTGGGAGTTGGTATGCCAACAGTTCTGAAGACAAACTGATCTCTACCCTTTGACTTTAACAAGCTGTTAATAGATCATCACCTCCGATCCTGTAAATGTGTTTACCTGCCATCAACACCACATCTCCTCTGAGCCTTTACTCTTATTTTAGTTCTTTTAGGTGGTGTGAACGTGTGCCAGAGCCCCTGCTGCAGACAATGTGCAACATGCGTTGAGGTGGTGTTATATGTGAAACAGATAGCTAAACAGCCGAGTGCAGCCACATTTGCTGTATTTAGCAGGTAACCACACCACCTGGGATTTAAACCTCTTAACCGTAAGGAGTTTACAAGACCTTAATGCCTCACTCCTGCTGCATCCATGTGACGAACGCTGAAATGAAAATAATAAACCCAGCTTGGATCATAAGACTCACAGGACACAAACGGGTCTGAGCGCACCTCACGTCTGATCTTTACAAATCTGCAGAGTTGCTTCTTGTTTCCATGTTGTCAGTGCATCAACGAAACATGCACTTTTCTTTCCAGTTTATGAATAAAAACGAGTAATTCGTATATTTTCCTTGTATGCTTCATGCCACCCACACCTAGTCAGATCGATTTGTTCGACAACAACCAGCTACTGATATCAGTGACTTTCACCAACACAAGTGTTCATTTTCTCCCTCCTTCCAACCATTTACTACTGCCCTCGATAAACTAAATGGATTAAACAGCCAATCAGGAAAGGACACCTCCTAAGTCGGGTTTTAAGAACAAGGAATTAAGAAGTGAATCTGTGCTGGTGAAAGCTTGTGAATTCATTTGCGCCTCTGCGAAGTTCCATCTAATCAAGACAGGCCAGAAAGGCTCAGGTCCCTCCTTTCCAATTCCCTTCCACTCAAAAATCCCCTTTCAGCACAATTAGTGCTGGACCCAGTTTCTCTGAAGGTGCACACAGAGACCCGTCAAAATTTCTATCATCGAGGACCTTGAAGCTGCGGAGGAAGAAATAATGGGTGCTGGAGCCAGTGCTGAGGACAAAAAGTCTAAGGAGCTGGAGAAGCAGCTCCAGGAGGACGCTGATAAGGAGGCTAAAACAGTCAAACTGCTGCTGCTCGGTAAGTGATCTAATGATTGGTGTTATTGGATCAAGTCATACTTTCTTTTGTCTTTGTCCCAGGCTGCAGGTCATGGAGAAGGCTCAGACTGAGATGTTTTAGTTTCATCACCACAAACTTGTTTTTGAACATTCCTGACAATCTGACTAGAATCTTTTGCACAGAAACAGATCATCAAATGTGACTTCACAATTTAAAGACAAAACATGCCACATGTAACATTTAGTCACTTAAACAAAGAACATTGAACACATAAATATAACTATTTAAACATTTCAGTGAGGGTTTATTGACTTGTTTTCTCTTTAGTCGCTAATCTTCTCAGATTTAAATAATCTGAGATTGTATTAAACCTTCATGCAGGCCTGCTGACAACCAACAAAGATATTTTCTCAATGGATCACTTTTTTATTTTTTTTTACTGGATGACCTTCTATTAATTTATTAGAAGCACACCAGCAGTATTTAGATCAGTTTGGATGTGGAGAATTTATTCTGAAGCTCAGTGATGATTAAAAAAAAAAAAAAAAAAAACGAAAGACAAACAGAGCAGATTTAAATAAACTTTGGTATTTAAATACATTTCTGCAGTATAAACTACATATTAGCTCAAATTGATATATATATATATACAGTATATATATTTGTAGTTTTGAAGAAGTTAATTAAAAAAGCCACAGTGTTCTGACTTTTGGATGCTAACGGAAGGACGCAGGTTCTTAAAAGATCTTAGTCTAAATGAATCTCAGGCCGGCAGAGATATGTCAATCCGATTAGCTAACAGGTTTACTGCAGATCCACTTGCTGAGGTTTTTGTTGACCTTTACTGCGTACAAAATGTTTCTGTAGAGTTAGTGTAGGAAAGCTGCTGCAGCACTGAAGGATATCAAAATCCAAACTTCATTAAGAGACTTTAAATGTTGTCAGAACTGTTTTAATCGCTCAGTGGCTGAAGAATCCTCAACATCATTTAAAGAGAAGCTGCTTCTCCTGCAGCCAATTCCACCACTCAGAGATACCAACAGGAAAAGATGCAAAGAGGCACTGCTTTTATAAAATGATTAAATGGAAGGGTCTGTTTTGCAGTTTATTTAATCTGCACATGAAACAGTTGTGTTAACACACACAAAGAAAATCACGATTCAATCAAATTACTGTACATGAAAACTCGTCAAGTGAAAAGATTTCCCCCAACAAAGAAAAAACAAAATAATTTTAACAGTTTCAAAGATTTTAATTTGCTGTCGAAGTTTCAGTGGCTGTTTTGAAATTGTTTTTAATCTTGATCAGAAGGTTTTTGCAGCTTTTTAAATAAAACATTACAGCTTGCTCTGCTGTATTAACTAAAAAAAAAAAAAAAAAAAAAACTTCACATGAAAGGCCTAAATTGTGTTTGCAAAATGACTCTGTGTGAACGAAGGCAGCTTCTTATTGCTGCTTGCTTTATTGCCACGTAACATACGAGCCAAGTTATCCCAACGTTGACCCACTGATGATGACAAGCAGGGGAAGACCTCCTGCAGGAGCTGCCTGAAAGGGCTGGATGAAGTCTTTAAATACTGTCTGAAGCTTTAAGTGGTTTCAGTAAAGAGCAGGAGGCTCAGCGATGATAAAGTCCTGCAGCAGCAGGGAGGTTCAGGGATCTGCCCCGAGGCTTTTCTCCAGCACTGCTGTGCAGCTAATTCTGTCACTGCAGCCGTGTTCGAGCTCGTGCATCGCTCAAAACGCATGTTCGAGGTTGCAGGCCCTGCAGATGTTAAAGTGGAATTTTCCAAAATACAGATGTGTCTGCCAACAGGGATCCTGCTGTTCTTATGTCATGAGATACATAGTAATCAACAAATTATGTCAGATTAATAGAATTATGGAAAACCAATTAAAAAATCAAATTCAGCAATAAAAACAAGCAAAAAAAAGATCATGTTAAATAGAATAGCTTCTGTTTAGTTGTGTTTCACATGAAACTGAGAACAGCACATTTTATGGTTTATGCATTGAACAAATCCACCAAAATGTTTAATTTATACATTGATTCTGTCGGTCTCAGTATTTCTTCTGACAGTGTGTTTTATGCTCTGAATCAGAATGTGTGTTTTGCTTAGTGCATGTTAGTTTTGTTAATCATTTTATGCATGTGTCACAGATGATTCAAATGTTCGCAAAGACATGGACACTTTGTCAAAAAGCAAATAAATCAAACCAAAGGAAAAGAAAAAAGGACGAGCAATAATGATATTTAAACACAAGAGTCATAAAATGTATGTCTGCTTGCTCTAATGTGGTGCAAAGTGTATTAAACTGCATTAAATAAAACAAAATGTTACTTTTGTGCCCAAGTTGTAAAATTGTACATCACAATAGAGTTCTGAACTGATAAACAGAAATGATGCCACTCTCTTTGACTCTGCTTCACTGGAGACAGCAGGCGCAGACATGTCATTACTAACACGATGTTGTTGTTTTCAGGTGCTGGTGAGTCAGGAAAAAGCACCATTGTAAAACAAATGAAGTGAGTATTATTTTTATGGTCTTACTGCCCAGCTGTACGTCCACTGACTGATTTATCAGCACTTGCTTTAGGTTGATGGCAATAAAATTTTTTAAAAAGTGACAGAAACAAGCCACATGGTGGCACTGTGAGCTCTGAATCAAATCAAACCTGAAGTCTCAGACAAAATGAGTACTGTATTCCTCTACTGTACTAAATACTCAAAGAAATTACTACAAATGTGCAATGTATATATTTTTTGATTATTGTTGCAAATTTTTTACATTATCCTCCTAAATAAAATCCCTTCCCTGTCCGTTCACCCCCAGAATTCTTCATCAAGGTGGTTACACAAAAGAGGAGCAAATGGAGTTTAGAACAATCATCTACGGCAACATCCTGCAGTCTGCTCTGGCCATCATCAGAGGCATGGAGATGCTCGGTATTGACTTCGGCTCACCCTCAGCACAGGTCTCATCTTCTGCATGTCAAGTTCACGCTTCCAGCTGATGGTGTGAAATGTGCTGATGGGCCTTTGTTGTTTGTGCTTGACGCCGCAGGAGGATGGACAGAAGCTGCAGAACTTGTCAGACTCCATTGAAGAAGGCACGATGCCTCCTGAGCTGGCTGATGTCATCAAGAAGCTGTGGAAGGACAGCGGCGTGCAGGCCGCCTTCGAGAGAGCTGCTGAGTACCAACTGAACGACTCTGCTGGCTAGTGAGTCTCTGTCTCCTCTTCTGGAACTGACCTGGTCTACACAAAAAGATCCATCAGTGTCTGGAAATGGTTTATACGTGAAGCTTGACTGATGCTCTGTTTGCCCCGTCAGCTACCTCAGTGAAATGGACAGAATCTGCCAGCCGGACTACATGCCCACTGAGCAGGATGTGCTGCGGTCTCGAGTCAAAACAACCGGCATCATCGAAGAACAGTTCTCCTGCAAAGAGCTGCATTTCAGGTAAACCAACCGGAGAAACCCCGAGCTGTGCTGTCCGGACGCTTCCCGAGTTCATTCTGACTCTGTTGTGAACAGGATGTTTGATGTGGGAGGTCAGAGGTCAGAGAGGAAGAAGTGGATCCACTGTTTCGAGGGTGTGACCTGCATTATCTTCTGCGGAGCTCTCAGTGCGTACGACATGGTGCTTGTAGAGGACGACGAAGTGGTGAGTCAGAGCAGACAGCTTGCGATTATGAAGCCTTGAAAATGCGTCGTGGCAGTTAACGACCCAAACCTCTGACCTTTTCAGAACCGCATGCACGAGTCCCTCCATCTATTCAACAGCATCTGCAACCACAGGTTCTTTGCTCTGACCTCCATCGTGCTTTTCCTCAACAAGAAGGATCTCTTTGAAGAGAAGATCAAGAAAGTCCATCTGAGCATCTGCTTCCCAGACTATGATGGTAAGGCCTGCTCATCTGCTTTAAATAAATCATTAAGATCTTTTAGAATGAATGATAAGTATCTTACCTGTTGTAGAAAGTGTTTTAGACATCTTCAGGTTGAAGAGCTAAGATTTAAATCAGACTAAACTGATGAGCTAAAACCGAGTTGGGCCAAATACTAATTTATATGAGCATTTAAAACAACTGAGTTGACAAACGTGCTTTACAGTCAAACCAGACAACAACATAACAAAATACAGTATATTAAAGAAATCAAACAAATGAGGACAATCGGCCTTTTAAAATCTTCTGTTCTCTTTAAATCAAAAGCCTCATTCGAAATATGTGTACAGTATTAGGAGGACATTTTAAAAGTTACTTCAAACAACTTCAATCTCAAAACTGTCATAGCTGTTCATGTGAATGCATTTTTTAAAACCTTTACATAAGTCTTAATTTCACATGAATATTACAATGATCTGGCCTGAAATACCCCAAGCAGCACAGGAAGTGCTTCAGCTAGCTGCTGTTTGTAAAATTTCATAAAACTACAGACAACGTTTAAACTGATGGCGATGTAAAATTTTATAAAATAACGTGTGCATGCACCGCTAAGAAACTTTGGCAACGGATTGCATTAGGATGGCAGTAATTTATTTAAGTCTTGACCTTGCTTGGACAAGCTGTTAGTGCCTCAGCTTGACCAGAATTAAACAACATTTCTACAAAAAGTGGTTGTTTAAAGTGTTATCTGCAACAGGTAAGATATCTATTGATCATTAGCTTTCCACAGAACCCCGAATCAAAGACTTGCTTTAAAGTTTCAGGGTAGTGTCTGTTGCACCTTGAGCTACTCTGAGCAAAGTTAGCTGAAGTAGAACAGTAGATCCAGTCTGACATCTAATAAACCTGGATTGCAAATTAGAAATAGAAATGTAAATGAAAAATGCCATAAAAGTATGAATTAAGGTCCAAATGGTTTCTTGAAAGTTCAATAGGAGCATATCTGAAAACATGGCGTGCTTGAAATAATGTAACACGAGTTTGTAACATGAATTGCACGTCTCTAATAAAACTTTGGCCCACTGACATCGTTTTAGGCCCCAACACGTACGACGATGCCAGCAACTACATCAAGACACAATTCTTGGATCTGAACATGAAGAAAGGTCAAAAAGAAATCTACTCCCACTTGACCTGTGCCACAGACACAAAGAACGTCGAGATCGTGTTCAACGCCGTGACAGACATCATCATCAAAGAAAACCTTAAAGACTGTGGTCTTTTCTAAGCAGCTCCAGAGGTAAGAAAAGTGCAGGGTCCACCGCATCCCATCTCTAGAAACTGTGTCCTGCCGAGAAGTTGGACCCGCATGAGGCAGACCCCTGCAAATTTAGATTAAGTCTCCTACAGCAACTCATTTCTGGTCATCCTGTGTTGCCAAGCAACAACATCTGGCCATGACATGAGCAGATATAAAGTCAAGCAGCACAGTTTAGACCTTGTGGGACTGCTGAGGATGACAAAGATGATTAAAAAAATGGAAAGTTTCTGGAGAAATGGGGACTAGGACGTGGTGGCCATTTTAAAATTTTGATTTGACAGTACCATGTATTTTGGTTTGTGCTCAGCTACCACCACACCAAATTTAATCTCAAAATGGCAAAATATCAATGAGTTAGTAATTTTGATCTTTTAAGCTATGGTGGCCATCTTGGATATTTGATATGGATTCAGTATGCGATGGGGAACGTTCTCACCTATAACCACACCAAATGTTAGCTCTGTGTGAAAATAGCCAAGTTAAAGCCATTTAAATTGCACTTTGGTGGCCATCTTGACTTTTTAAAATTCATTTTATATTGAGCATTGCTCTCAGATACCACACCAAATTTCAGCTTAGTATCTCTAAAAACTGATTTACAGTGTTTTTCCTTTTTAGCTCAGGTGGCCATCTTGGATATTTGATTTGCAACCAGAGTCTATGAAAAATGACTAATAAAAATGGTGTCTTTGTTTGCAAATTATGTCGCCATGGTAACTCGAAATGCCAATAAAAGTAATAGCACACATCATAGTGCTGAGCCAGTCATTTTAATATAAAATTTGTGAAGGTACACGTTGTGGTTCGGGTCATATTAAAGTTGATGGAATAAGATATAAAGTTTAAAAAAACCTTGTATGGTGGATAATAATATGTGACTGCCTTACTGGGCAGTCCCCAATGAAACAATCTCTGTAGTGGCTGCATGAAGACCAATGACTCCCAGATTTACCGGATGTCACTTCCTGTTTGGAGTTGAGCAGACACATGTGGAGCGTCATTTATCTTCACAGTAAAAAGTTTCACAAGAGATCTGATTTTCAGCGTCTCACCTGTTTCACCTTCTTCACTTTGCAGAACGTCCCTTTTCGACCTCAACCCCTTACACATCGTCAATGACAAAAGAAGTGATGGAGGGCAGGGAATCCTCAGACTGTTGTGTTTATGCCATCGTCTCCAGGCCAAGTTGTGGTCCTCGAAAGCTCCAACAACATCTCACCCCCCTCCCCTCCCACGGCTGATCCCTGCAATGCACTGCATGTCCGGCTGGTTTGAAACAAACTATAGCCACCCCCACCAACACTGTGAATTTACAGTTTTCTACCAGATAAAGCGTCTGTTCCCACACCTTAAGGTTTGAAGAAACAAAGATGAAATAGCTGCTTCTTCGACACTCTGTGTGTCCTTTTAAGTACTTATTGTAAATTAACTTTACCATTAAATCCATCTGGAACAAATAAATAAATCTGAATAGTTTCATTGCAACCTTTTGTTTGTTTTTCGAGTGTTGTCGTTTCTGTGACTCTGGTGTTTAAACTGAAAAAAGTTGCTGAGCAAATACCTCTGATATTCCCAGTACTTGCAGCATAATCCAAATTACAAACCCAAATGTGCTTGTATCTAATCTAATTAGCGTAAAAGTATTGAATTCACTTAACATTTCAATGTGATAACTCTCACCTCAATGAGCATGGTAGAGCAGCTTTGTAAATAAGAGTAGATAAATTATATTCGAAAAAATACAATTATATGGAAATGTATGAGAGAGGGAAACTAGAGGGTTGATGCTTTATTATGAAAAAGGAGAAACAATTTACTGTGTTCTTTCTTATGAATTGTAGAGGCGTGAAATAAAGATGCATTAACTTCACGTGTGTCCGTGTCTTGGCTGTAGTTTCACCGTTGGTCACCGAGTTGGGAACAATGTCCTAAACAAGTCTTCTGCTCTGGTGGCAGTGGCGGTTCACCACTTAGGAACAAAAACAAATTTAAACCAGAATTAATCAGCTAGTTAAGACAGTGCAGGGAGATATTTGTAGAAACTGATGCTAACGAGGGACTAAACTGTGCGGAGTTACATTTCTGCAGCTGTGGAGACTTGATTTAAACATGCAGCAGAAAGGTTTAATCTGCTCTCATTTCTCGGTTTTAATCATTGGGGCAGAACAGGAAGATTCATTAAAGTCCTGAATAAATAGTCATGTGTTAAACTAATTTCATACACAACACATTAACCTGTGCAACACTGAAACGTTACTGTTGCAGTGGGATCTGTGATATTGTTATGAACAAAAGAAATCTACACCAGGTAAATTGTGAATGTTTATTACTTTTACACAGAACCCATTTAAAAATATCTGAATTATTCCTTTGAAACCAAAACACAGATTATGTTTAAAGAGACAGTACAGTCATTCTTTGAGTGATGTTCTGTCAAACGGCCTATGTTCTCACATCAGGCAAGTCCATTTAATCAGATAAGCTTTATTACAGTTTAGACAGTGAGATTATGTTCGTACGGTCGTCTGAAAGACGGGTGAAGTGCACGTTGCTGCTGCTCCTGAGAGCGCAGCCCCTTATCCTTTTTCAGAATACTTTTTAGATAGAAAAGGGGAAAAAGCCACGAGGATAGAATAGTGGTATTACAAAAAAAGATCTCTTCACACCTTGTCCTTGTCAGGACTCGATTTAAGACATCAAAAAACTCCACCAGTAAGCACATTTATAAAAATAGTACATTTGCATTTGACGACAAGACAGTAAGATTTGTCCATGAAGCACGTCCAGAAATACCATAGTCCTGATAAGATGTTGGTGTCAATCCGTACAGCTCTGATAAGCCTTCGCAGAAGTTCTCGCAGAGGGGGTGGGTTGCGATAGACAGAGCTTTTCCTTAGTTGACACATATGCCAGGAGAGATTTGATGTCGGCCTGCTTCGAGTCCAAACGGGGGAGTCAGATTCAGATAAGCCACAATTGTTGATTTTTTTCAGGCCGTCTGATTTTTTTTTCTTGTCAGCCTTGAGTCCTGCTGGTACTGTCAATCCAAAATGGCCAGATTTGTGGGCATTACACTGATCTGTGCTTATGCGCTCCCTCCAAGGTTGTCCCCAATATGCTGGCGAGTCCCAGAAGTCGCAGGTGGCCTGCGATTCTCATAAATAGCTTCCATCTTACGGTTTAGCCTGTAAATCAGCTGATTTTGAGAACTCAAAGCACAAACCAAACCTTCACACGGACTCTGCAGTTTTGCCATGGTTGAAACTGCTGCTGCTGTCTTCTTCAACAGCCGACAACATAGGAATCCGCCAGTGCCAAAAAGCAGAAACTCTGCTATCATGATTCCAGTGATATAAACATCTTCAGCATCCTCCTGAGACAATATGGAAAGACACATCGGCTCCCAAACTCCCCTCGGATCCATGACGTATCCAGCCACATGCGTCTCAGCAGGGCATGAGGGCTCTCCAGGACCCTGTCACTTTGTTGAAAAGATTTTATCGATTGTGTTGAAAGTCCAGCTGACCAGATCCATGACAGGAGTTTTTCATTCATAGTTTTTCGGATGATGTGTAAATAGGAGTTCCTATACACAAGACAGAGCGCAAAAAAGCAGGAGGAGGACGGGAGAGTGAAGAAAAGGCATTCGCCTTCCACGAGAGCGAGTGAGGAAAAAAATTAAAAATTTGTGACTAATATCTGAAATTTTAATGACTCAGGTCACTTTTGTATGTGGTATGGATACATATTTCATGTTTTTCAAAGTGACCACAGTCTGAACGGTCATGCCAAATTTCATCCAACTTTCATCGCTGAAGCAGGGGATTGATCTAAATAATGATGTCATCCATACCAACCTCATGCAGTTGAAAACAACTTTAACGCCTTTTCTTTCACCAAACAACGTGGTGAATGGCCTGGACTTTGGCTTGGACTTGATTTCTGCTGGTAATACAACGGTAATATAAAACAAACGTAAAAACAACGATTTAGATCCATTTCCACTCTTATAAACATTTATTTTCTTCTTTCTCTTGATAACTTGATTTGCTTTAAAAACTGGAACTGATTGAATGCTGGGTAGAGAACGTTACATTACACCGAGGAAGGATGCCATTGATCTCATGAACTCATAGGCAACATGATTTGAACTCAGACAGATGTAACAAGAAAGTCTGACAACACAAATCTGAATGGACCCAGTTCTTTTCACGTTTAGATGAAACTCTGCTATAATTGTTCATATGGGACATATGATGCCTGTGTTTGTGGAAATAAACAGATTTGTGCAGCCAGTCATTGATTTTGAAGAGGGGTTCAGTCTGGAGTTGTTTAATCGTGACCCGGCTGACAAGCTAACAGAAGGTCCAACTAAGTCCAAAGTGGAAAATTTCCACCTCGAAATTATTATTATAGAGGTTCACATACACAATGTTTCCTAAACCTCTACATCTTGTTAGTGTTTACAAAATTCTCTTTCTTTCCAAGAGTGAACAGAAAATGCAGCAGTTAGCTGTACAGTATCTTGTGAAGTCTTACAGCACTTTCAACAGGAATACCAAATTATTTCTATTAGAAAAACCTTGTAATGCAAAACTAGTGTAAAGGTTTATTAAAACATTTACATACAAAGCTATGATATTTTTGAGGATGGAGCTGATTAAGACGGCAGTAATCCATGGTGATTGTTGATCCGCTCTAGCTAATGACAGTCAAATGAAGCTTTTCTGAAGAACTGAATTTTGTTTTGAAGTGTTTATGAACAGAAAAACTAAACAAAAACAAAACAAGGTTGTGTGGCTCCATGCTTGATATGTGGCTCTAGCTGGTTGGTTCTGTTTTGTGTAAATTTGCCACCAAAAATACCACAAATTCCAACAGTGATTCACTTCCTTATAAACCTTTGAATCAGGTACCAAAGCAGCGAGGTGCCTTGTTCTTTCATTTTCAGACACCACTGATCATGTGACCCTCCCTGGCCAAACAAATCAAGACATGACACAGCAGTTCTGAAACACTGAGTCATTGTTTGTTTTTATATGATCTTCAGCTGTAAACAACACATAACTACTGTTAGCTCCTCATTCGGGTCAGGAATAAACTTTATTTCTCCAAACTGAGGACATTCAACCATCTATCCACAACATGTAGGATATCGACTACCGTATTTTCCGCCGTATAAGTCGCACCTCCGTATAAGTCGCATTGCCCAATTTTGTCCAATAATTTGGAAAAATCCATAGACAAGTTGCACCTCCGTATAAGTCGCACATATTATGCGTCATCACTGACGCGTCGCGTATGTTACGCATCATCGCTTCGCCGTATAAGTCGCAGGACATGAAAATCAGTAAAAAAACCCTGCGACTTATACGCCGGAAAATACGGTAGTTATAATGTTTCCACAGAAACCGCCTGCAAACAGTCTGATCTGTCTCTTGGGTTATTAACGTTTGGGAAACCTGTTCACAGAATATTTCTCCAGCAGACTTCCTCTGTGTGACCAAGAACCAAGCAATCTTTAAATAAAAAATAAAAAAAAACAATCAGTAAATTTGTTCTAAGGTGTTGATGTTCACTAAAATAAATTCAGTTTATGTACTTAAAAACGAACAAACACACACTGCGCTGACCCTAACCGACGGATTAACATTAGCATAGTTCAATGAAAACAAACAAACAATAAACAAACACGCCCGTTCACAGACGGATCACATTTCTGCAATGATGTGAACACAAACATTGTTCAGTACAATGCGGCCTCGCTGAAATCAACAACTGTGAATTATGAACATGTGCAACAGAGTTGGTTAGACGCTTCTTAACTAAATCCAGACTCAAGCTGCTACATTATTAACTTTACATTAAACAGCTCACACCAAACCCTTTCCAAAACAGTAAGTTATGTAACTCGGACATGCGAATACAAGAAAACTGCATCTATAAGGGTTCAAATAAAACATAAATGCAAAAACTTCTTAAAGCAAACTATTACAGACATACAATCAACACGAGACAGCACAACAGACTGGTGAACAGAATTTTCTTTTTAAGCTGTGAAACTACTGGAAATGGTCCACGTGTAGATTACAAACAATGAATGATGCAAAGTTATTTAATATGACGGGACTCACAGGAATCATTTCATGACTTTCTCTCAAAAATCAACCCACAGTTTAGAATTTGTTGAGATAAATGTGGTCACAGATGCGTTTAGAGCCTGCGTGCACCGTGGCCACAGGCTTAGTCCTCAGAATAAAAAACACTTTCCAAACCATCCTCTGCAACCAAGACATCCCAGAAGTCCTTAGTCTTTACAAAAAGCCTGCAAATAAAACAAACATAGCCCCAATTATTATCAACACAGTATGAACAAGATGAATACAATTCACTTTCACAGTCCTTATATAGAAACATATTTAAATATAAACATAATGATTACTCAAAAACATTTCTCAAAGTGTGTATTTCACTATCTACTGTATGGTGCATATTATTGTTAAATAGGTAAGAGAAGGTAGAAAGTTATTTGTACACAAACAACGAGGACAAAAAAAAACAATTTCTAAAGGTCATGCATTGTGTCCCTTCAGGCAACGCTGCACAGAGAGTAGAGGCTCATGAGCAAATCTAAAAATGATTGTCCTTGAACAAAACTCCTAGTTTTAGTCAGAAATGTAAGAATAAAAAATAAATTTGTACCAGATCTATAAAATGTCACTGCCTTTTTTAACCTTCAGGCCATTTAAAGAAGAGAGGTGGAAATCTCCCGAGCTTTGATGAAATTATATTTAAAATCTAGGAACGTAAATCACTGACATCACATCTTTGGGTTCAAAGGAGAAAGTAGCGGAGTCATCCTCAACTGGTGGTCCTCGGGCCACATCGAAACCACAAGCTGAATCCATTCAGTTCATGGAGTTTTAGTTTTTTTGATGAAATACCCACAATTCAATGGAGGGCTCAGCTGTAGCTGAAGTTATATGAGCAATGATGGCAGAGTTTCAGCCAATCAGAGCGCTCGCTTACATCATGTCATCAGGTCCGACTCAGATGGGAAGTAAGATACGAGCGCTGTAAAACACTGAGTCTGGTTAAATGAAAACCAAGATAGAAGCACAAAGATCCAGTGAGCTCGCGTTTGACCCCGGCGTGGAGCAAACTTCATTTTCTCATCCATAATGGCTCACATTTAAGGGTGTGGTGGCGCAGAGGTTAAGAAGGTGAGCTTGTGATCGGAAAATCGCCGGTTCAAGCCCCGGTACCGACAACATCAAGAATGTGGGTGGGATAAGTGAAGCAGTCACACCTGTCTCCACCCTCATCTGCCCCACTCTGGGCCCTTGAGCAAGGCCCTTAACCCACACCATCAGCTCCCCCGGGCACCCTAGATATCAGCTCTCTGCTCCACACAGAGGACTGTGGTAGCTTGGTGGTCTGTGGTTGTGTCAGGAAGGGCATCCGGCGTAAAAACAGTTGCCAAGTCTTGGTGCGACTAGTTCGCCGGGGTGACCCCTGATGAAGGGAGAAGCCGAAAGAAGAAGAAGAAAAAAAGGCTCACATTTATAACTGGGTTTATGATAACTGGTTCCTGTTTTTTGGATTCGGCTTATCGCTGGTTTATCCACAACCAAGGAAGTCATCGGCAGCAAATTTGGACCGATCATGCTGCATGCCTTTATGATGGCTTGGTTCGTGCCTCGAGCACCCAGACTCAAATGCTTTTGGCAGAATGGATAAGATCTCTGGGATTTTTCTCAGGCACAGTCCATCGGAATTTGGACATTTCGGAACCGAGTGGACCAACACAGACTCAAGGTAGATGTCATTATAGTTTTGCCTGTCCCCAAAACAATTGTGTTTATCTGAATTTGTCTCCCCCGGCTGACCTTGCTGGCTACCTTTTCTGAATTCTCCTGGAGGACATGTAATCTGACGCTCTACTCTTGGATTCCCTTGGCGTTGTCCTTGGCCATTCCCCGACATGTTGAAATCAGGTCTCTCTTGTAAAATGAGTTCTTGAGGCTCAATGGGATTAACCTATCTAAATAAAGGTTGAATGAATGAATCCTTCAAGAATGTTTATGGATCTCAGCGGAGGGAACTGGTTGATTATTCCATCTTTATCAGAACTCTTACAGTGCCCTCAAGAGTGTCCTTAAACATCTCACTGCTCTCGTCGTCTCCCCCCACCCTCGCGGAATGTCTATGTCACTATGTGCTTGTATGTGCAAGGTATTTTTTTTTATATTAGAGTTTTTCTTCTCAGCCAAGAAGAAAGAGTTTGATAGGATTTACTGTTTTGCCACCAATTCTTACATGTGTCCAGTTTCACACCTTCTTGTCTGTCTAAGCAGATCTCACTTGTAAACGAGTCTTCGAAGCTCAACGTGATTTATCTGTCTGAATAAAGGTTGAATGAATGAATGAAAAAACAGACGTCTTTTTGACTTTCACAACTACATTTGAACATTTACTAAATAATTTTAGACCAAGTTTTAAGTGATTTTAGTCAGTCTGAAAATTTTAGATCTTGTTAAAGCCTATGTGGCCCCATAAAATTCATAGCCATTTGTTGTTACAATAAAATGTGCGAACCGCAACGTGGAAATACCGATTGTATAAATGTACCCATTCTGATTAACAATGCGATGCAAAAGTAAGAATCCATCACTTGATCAGCTACAAAGGTTTTAAGTTAAAGTTGTTGCAGAAATCCACTCTTAAATGGGCTTTCATCTACATAGTTTAATTTGACTTTCCAAACTAAGACTGCTATGATTACAGTCTACTGACGGGTAAGATACTCACTACTCTTACTTATTCGTGCTGAAGGAAAACGGGGACACTGAAAGCAGGTGATACCGTCATAAAGAAAGATGTGTGGGGAAGCCTCAGCCCATCTGAGCTTTAAGCCAAAAGTCTGACTGCTGACCTGGAAGGTAGCTCAGGAGAGCCCGATTTCAGTCAGGTTGATCTTGATGATGACGTCGGTGACAGCGTCAAACACAAACTGCACATTGTTGGTGTCTGTGGCACAGGTGAAGTGGGTGTAGATCTCCTTTTTGTCCTTTTGTTTATTTAAATCTTCAAACTTGCACTGGATGTAAGTCGCTGCCTCGTCGTATGAGTTTCCACCTGCAGGGGAAAGTTTAAAGGAAAATCATCTCCGGGACCATTTAAAGCTTTTTATTTGTTTGTCTGCCTCCCCTGTGATGAACTGCAGGCTTCAGTTGATACTTCTGTGTTTCTGTCGCTGAGAGATCTACAAAAATATTTATGGCCTGTAATTTAAAAACCATCGTAAAATCAGTAACCTGGTTCAAACTGTGGAGACAAAAAAAGTGTATTATCTAATGTGTGTATTTTCTGTGAGCGACTGCACCTGGTTTACATTTTAGGTACGAATAAATAAGTAGGTTCAAAATGATCTGGAGTAAATTCACAAGATTAAAAACTTGCTTTCCTTAAAGGAATACAAACTGCTGCCGCACTGCATCCCAAAATTACAAACAAAGATCTAATATGACCAGTTCACTCTAATAGTGTGTGTTGGAGATGCCTCTCAGCTACTGCCACACAGAGTTTCAGCTCAGTGTTTGTAAAACGAACTCAGCTATAGTCATTTGTGTGTTTTCTGAGGTTGTTTAGCTGAGGCGGTCATCTTGACTGGAGTTATCTCCAGTTGTAGATGTACATCCACCAAACTCTTTCAGGGACTTTCATCCAATGGTTCATGTGATATTTTACTAACAGACAGAAAACAAACACTCAAACACACAACTACATTTTCGACTGAAAGGCAGGCAGTTAAAAAAAGCCTCTAAAGCAAAAACAAAGAGCTTTAGTAAGAGATGCACCAAACAACTAAAACTTACCTTCGTACTCAGGGTAGCAGATGGTGAGGGAGCTCCTGTTGATCTTCTCTTCGAACAAGTCCTTCTTGTTGAGGAAGAGGATGATGGAGGTGAGCTTGAACCATTTGTTGTTACAGATGGAGTCGAACAGCTTCATGCTCTCGTGCATCCGGTTCTGAGGAAAACAGTCATTGTAAAGCTGACATGAGTCGTCCCTCCTCACAGAAATGTTGTGGACTGAGTCTTCTTCAGCTACTTTGCCTCTGCAGCACTGAGCTGGTCAGGCTTCTCAGTTTAAACGTATGAGACAGAGTACACAAAGTCTTTGTTGATCCTAACCAATAACTCCCATTACATTACTGGCACATTAATGAAATTCCAATTTTATCAAAAGCATTGAAAGCAGATGTTGAGTTCTAAAACCAGCAGGGAGTCTAATTAATCTAATTTATTATTACATTAGTAAAATGAATGATTCTGTAGGATATTTTAAAACATCAAGTACCAACTGAGTCACTGCAGCGGGTACAATTGTTAACATCTGGTTGCAAAATCAGCAAATCATCCTTGCAAGTTAACCAGGAAGCAAGATGGTTTGTTATTGTTGGCTGGTCTTGAATTTGATCACAGACATTACAGTATATGGATAGAACAACTGTCACCACATTCTTTGGTTGTTGGGAGCTGAGGGAAGCAGGAAGTTGTTTAAACAGAAGTGGTTGTGCTATATTTTTGAAACCAGCATCTGCGCTCAAGGGGCGTGGGGCTATAAGCCCCACTTACTTCCCCACACACAGCCAACATGTCACATGACTTTTCTTTTAAACATAAACCAGCTGAAAACTACGACGGAGCTTTAGAGCCATGCTAATATACGTCTATATGTATGTATATACAGTA
>JARVGV010000111.1:22013993-22024292 GCA_031762435.1 Hypsolebias longignatus | reverse complement strand
ATATATACAGTATACATATATATACAGTATATACAGTATACATATATACAGTACTATATATATATATATATATATATATATATATGTACAGTATATATATATATATATATAAATATATATACTGTACATACATATATATATATATTATATATATATATGTATACTGTATATATTTAAAGACATAATATTACGAGAATAAAGTCGTACAAGACTTTTATTTAATAGCTCCCGTTTATTTATTTTTCCCCCATGAATCAGATCCACAACGTGACCTGTCAATCAATCCAGTAGGCGTGTCAGCAAATGACCAATCCGAAGTTAAATGCTCCTTACCTGCCGAGCTGCGCTGCAGCCCATCTCTTTTTCTTTTCATTTACCCTTTATTTATACAGGTAGTCTCATTGAGTCACGAGATCTAATTTTCAAGAGAGACCTGTTTTAGGGAGCAGATGGTGGGGGTTAAGGGCCTTCCTCAGGGCCCAGAGTAGGGCAAATGGGGTTGGACGTAGGTGTGGGTGTTTCACCTTTCCCACCCACATTTTGATGATGACAGTACCGGGAGTTGAATCTGTGACTTTCTGATCACAGGCCAATCTTCTCTAACCTCTGCATCACCCCTCCCCCTCTGTTATTACTGTTTTTCTTTACAATTTGTATTTTTATTGGATGTAACTGGGATTCTGTGTACATACAGTAGTTACGTTCCACCTCATGTACCACATGTGATGTGAATGACAATAAAGACACCTTGACCTTGAAAAATATGGCACCCATCTCAGAGACCGCCTCCATGTTTGTGATTAAATCTGCTGGAGTACACTTTTGAAATCGACTTCAACCATTATTATTTACCGTTACTGTGGGTTTTAGACCTGGACATTCGTCTTTTCAGCCAGAGGAGAGTTCAGGAGTCAAACTCCAGCTCTCGCACTCGTGGGATGGTCAGAGACAACCACAACAACTTTGCAACCGTTTCAAGAGAAAAGTTGTTGCACAAACTTTTTCCAGTGAAGCGACGGAGCTGCACATCTCTGAGACTCGCAGGAGGAAGTTGAGAATGCTGTGGACGGTGTAAGACGTTCAGGTGGCTCCCTCATGAAGGCTGTTCGCTCACCAGTCCAACACAGCTGGAGACTGGCCATGCCGTTTATGATCAGCATCTCTCCCGTCCTGTGGCAGGTCGTCGTTGGACTTTGACTTTTTTCCCACTGTTTTTAAGGAATTATTTTCAGGTGTTAATCTGCTGTAGATTAGACACTCTTTTCTTTGTCCTTCACTTATCCACTTCTCCTTTTTATTTTAAAGTAATCGCTGCACAATATTGTATTAGAGTGAAGAACAAGGACTGAACGAAATGCATTAAAAATACTTTCCAAACTTTAGAACTCCAAAGACTTTAGAAAGTCTGGAGAATGACTGATCATCTCTTTAAATACTACAAAATAATCTGGCTCCCTGAGTAAAAAAAATATGAAGAGATTAGGAGTGGATATAATATTTTACACAGAACAGTTAAATATAAATGACATATATGAACGTCTGAGCTTCAAGGTTTTCAGAATCAGAGTCAGGTTCACTTATGCCTCTTATTTTGTAAAATAAAATTAAAAAAAGGATTTTGTTTTGTGTGGCTGAGTAGTTTTCAAAGCTTTTGCTTTTTACATCCTCACACCTGTTAACTCAGGATACAGATCGTGTGTCGGTGCGTTACTAACTCACGGCCACTGTGACCGCGGCGCCTCCATCACCTACCATCTCCTCATCCTCGGCCAAGACGAGGTCGTAGTCACTAAGAGCCACGCAGAAAATGATCGCTGTGACTCCCTCGAAGCAGTGGATCCACTTCTTCCTCTCCGAGCGCTGACCCCCGACGTCAAACATCCTGAGGACGCACACAAACACACCCTGACTTGATGGCTGCATTACCAGATGAGTTTGCTCATGTCGGGTTTAATGTCATTTTAATATCAGTGCTTTATAAGGTTCTGATAATCCGGGGCACACACAGACACGCATGCATGCCGGTGACCTAACTTAGTAATCTCCCGATAGCTGCGTGATGCGTCCGCCTCCACCTGAGGCCCTCAAACCGAATCCATACTAAGCTGACACAGAAATGACATGAAAGAACACTTTGTGCCGCAACACCAATTCAGAGATTAGGTCTGGAGCATTTTTTTAATGGCGCTGCAGAGGCAGAGAAGCTATTACAGTTAATATTTCACCAATATTCCTAAGTACAGAAGCCAGATAAAATAATGTCAAGAGGAGCAAAGCAATCTAATTACAAACATGGCTCCTGCTGGATTAGACCAGATGTTATAAGATGATTGTAAGCAACCATTTGCATTTGGAGAGCATCAAAGCAACATCATTGGAAGGTTAAAGCTGAAGATAGCATCAGAATGAATCAGATTAGGACAGGTGCTGAGTCCTAATCTGGATAAAATGAGAAAATGTGTCTCAATAACACAAAATATCCAATAAAACTTGATTAAGAACAGCCGTGCTAATTCTATAATGAAAACACATTAACGTCTGTAAGACTTAAAGCAGCAGTTCAGATCTTTTGAAGTTGGGCTCTATGAAAAGTTTATGAACAACTGATTTCTTGTTTTAGATTGAGTTTATAACAAACTCAGTTTGGAGAAATGGAGTTATCTTTTTACTTAATTGATGAGTTATTGAGTTAAAGCAAGAAATTTATAGAAAACGCTGTTGCTTGGGTCATATTAATGTGATCCATTCATAATAGTATTGGTTTATTTTTGCAGCATATAAATGGGTTTAGTGTTGGTTTTGTAGACATTTCCTCTTTTTTTCACACAGTAAGTCACATGTGACAGTATTAGGGGAACAATATAACATATATAATAATTTATGTGTTAACAAACCTATAGTTGTTTTGGAAATATATAGTTCTTTCCTTATTAAAATGTGCCTTAAAACATAATTTAGGGTAAATTATCATTCCCAAAAATCCTATTCATAAACTCTTTCTATATTAATAACATCCATCATGAGTTTGTCTTTACATATATTTGACTATTACTGGATTTTGTAGCTTTTGCTTTGTCAAAATTCACGTTGATGCTGTTTTATAAACACTAACATTGCTGTATCACATGGTTATTTTAGCAGAAATATAATATTCTTACCAGATGTGCCACCACAGAAGTCTGTGTAAATAACCTTGTATTGCAAATTTAAGAGTAAAATAGCATTTGCTATATAAAATCTTTTGAGGATGGCGTTGTGTTAAAAACAGCAGAAATCCACTTTTGTCTTGGCTGTGCTCAAACTACCTTTTAAATCTGGTCTAAACTATATTTACAAGTGAGACATCATTAGCACAGAAACACCACGTCAAATAATCTGATGTTTTGCTTTAAGAAGTTGCTGTAATGGAGACAGCCCTGTTCGAGCGTCATGACTGAGCCGTACTAACTTGAAGTAAAGCTCTTTGAAGGTGAAGTGAGTTTCCACAATCCCAGTGGTCTTCACACGTGTACGCAAAACATCCTGTTGGGATGGGATGTAACTGGGCTCGCAGATCCTGTCCAAGTCGTTCAGGTAGCTGAGGGGCCAGAAAGATGACATGATCTAAGAGCAGAGGAACTCACTATCATAATAATTATGTGCGCACATAATCCACAGTAGAATAAAAAATAAAAAAAACACACTTAAGTGCAGCTTAAACCACGTTATGAAGTGAAGTGTCAATCTGCAGGACGGTCAGACGCTTGTGTTCATTCACGCGTGGCGATCGCTCTGCACAATGAAACATCATCTTGAGGACGCCACGGAAGAATACTAAATATGGGCTGATGTTTTCATGGACGATAAACACTGGCTTCCCATGGGCTGAGTAAAAACAGACTAACTCTGCTGGTTCCACTCGTCGCACAGTTTGGACAAAGCGCTCTGAGAGTCATGACTACTTGGCTGTTTTCACAACAAAAAGCGTGCCCTTCACGGCGAGCAGCTTTTTGTCTCGGGATGCGCGTGAAACGAAGGAAAACAGACGCAGAAAGAGAGAAGCTTGAGCTTCACCTCCGTCTGCTTTTTACTGAGGTTAACTAGTGAGTTGTGAAGAGATAAATAAAAAATACACTTGTCAGAGGAATGCGCTCGAATGCAACAAGCTGACACAAGTACGAAAAGGACAAGACACATCATGCCTGTCGTGTGAAAATATCTAATAAGTCAGCAAGTGAAACTCCTCGGTCCAATTTGCCACACCATTTGTCTTTTAAACTAAGATTGTCTTATGACAGGAAGTGACAAAGTGTCAGGAGTTTTGGTCAAAGCTTACGTTTTGTGCAATCTCGTGCGATGTTTCAAGGTCTTACGCAATCCGTCAGCACTTGAAATGTGTGTTGAGGACAACTCTCGGCTACAAACACACCGGGTTTTAGCTCAACGCCTGTAAATTTGGCTGCGTTAAAGCCATTTTGGCTGGTGCTGATTCACTGAGGCGGCCATCTTGGATTATGTTGGCCCTAAATGTGAAGGTGCAGCTGAATGGAAAATGATTATTTTATTGAAATTGAAGCAGCGGTTCACGAGACATGAGCGAAGGTATTGGCGCTTTTGGCGGCAGGTGATGATAAATAACGTGTGATGTCCTCACTATGCAGCAGAGTCGTTGAGCTGATACTCTCGCGACCGCTCGAAGCAGGCCTGAACTCCTCTGTCCCTCCACAGTCTGCGAATTGCACCGGACAGCTCACCGGACATCACTCCTTCCTCCGCTGTGCTTGCCAGGGCAAACAGCTGCCGGGCATCATCCTGCCAACAAACCCAACGACAATGACTGTAACTTTGCTGCTGCGGTGATTTATACCACGACGGCACGGCTAAAGGCTCACCTCTCGTACAGGATCCTGAAACTCCATCTTCAGCTGTCCCATGGCCTTGATAATAGCCATGATGGACTGGATGGTGTTGCTGTACACCACCACTTTGTACTGCTTGCACTCATCTTCAGTGTAGCCGTCCTCGTGAATGATTCTGCCACAGAAACAAAATCCAAACAGACTGTCAGCGTTACATAAAAGTAGTTTAACTAAATCTGGATTCAGTTACACGTTTGGCGTATTTCATGCAGTGCCATCGTTAGCGCAGGAATTTGAGCCTCGGTGAGCATGCTTAATGTGGTGGTGGTGGGGTGGACTCTATTCAGGTCCTGCCAGGCATCAACTCGCCTCTGTTGCCATTGTTTAACAAGTTATGCAAAAAGAAAAAGAGGGGCTTCCTCCTCTGCCCGAGTGGAACAAAATGAGGCTCATGTTGTGCTTCCACAGCATTTCCACACAGATGAGCTCAACAATGTGGCAGCTAAAAACGGGAGCGGGGCCCGCTTTTCATCAGCGCAACACAAAAATAGCTTCACGGGAAGTCTATAATGGAGCGAGCTCCTTCGTCCACGAGTTGTGACTTACTTCATCTGCTTTACAATTGTGCTTTTCCCAGATTCCCCAGCACCTGGGAAACAAAGAGGGGACAGGGTTTATTATAAGGCAACAGTCAGAACTGCACCGCAGCATGTCTGACACTTTAGACCTCTCTCATAAGGATAATGGATCAATCCGGCTTTACACAGCAGCTGAAATTAATCTGACATTATTTAATCACCCATCGTGCATTCAGGATGTTTGAGTGTTCTTGCAGCAGTTGTGATTAGGGTTGAACAATTCTGGAAGCTTTCCATGGGAATCAACAAGAATAAACCTGGAATTTAAAATATTGTACATTGGCCCTTAACAGGGATTTTAAATATAGTTGGGAAAATATATTTGAGCATAACAAACAACCACATTTCAGTGCTGTGCAATGCAGTGAGACACCACACCCTAACAAATAATCAACTGTGACACATCAACAGGCAGGGGTGTGGGAAAAGTAACGTGAAAAACTGTTCACAGACGCAGTGGTGATTTTAGCCTCTTTTTGTGGGGTGTTCAACAAATCTAAAAGGTAACACATCATTGTAATCCTTGGTTTCTTTACATAATGACCTGAATTACTGGATGTTCAGCCCCTGAGCTGATGGCTCTCAGTAACTGTGCCCCCCTGAGCAGTTTAGTTGAACAGTCCTGCTTTAGAGGGTGGACACAGTTTATTTCATTAAAAAAACTAAACTGAGTCTGGAAAATTTAACAGATGGACAAAGCCCTGCGGCCGACCTCATGAGCAGCTAAATACAATAGTGATAAACAAGAAGTACTGTACTGCATGTTCATCTGTGCAGAGGTAACTGCAGGTAAACCCTCCATTTTCTGTCATGATTACATTATATACTTAATGTCTAAAAAAGTTAAGTCTGGTCCTCTGGACAGTCAAAATACTAAACAAATCAAAACAAGAAAATTGTAGAAACGTTTCGTCTTTCCTCCTAAAGTCCAGAGGACCAGACTTAACTTTTTTAGATTTTTCTACCTGGATTATTGAGCATGCTTAAGAATGTATGCTTAATGGTTAAACTAAAGGTTAATGCTCAAAGCTAGTTGTGCTTTGTTTTGTGTATTGTAGATATATGTTAGAACTTCTGGTTGCATAAGTTGGTCTTTGTTATGATAAGTTAACACTAAATTGATTTTGTACAAAGTGTTTATTAGGTTGTGTAATGTAAAACAGAGCGCTACGTCTGTAGCATCTTAGCTAGCACGTCTGTACTGCACGCCGCTAGCTTAGCGCTACTTCTTGTTATGCCATGACCTTTAAAATAGTTATTAAGTCAAAACATGCAGATGTTTAACAACTTGTCAAAATGCACCAGAACGCAGGAAAGGGCATCTGCTTTGTTCAAAAATTTATTGGGGAGGATCCCCAGACCCCCCCACCAGTGTGTCCCCCACAAATTTTGAATGCTTCTGAAACCAGTGGGCACCGAGTTGTTCAAGCCAAGAGTCATTGCCAGCACTGGGGGGCTAACACCACCTAAAGGTCAGTCTAAAATCGCCCCTGCACAGATGTAAAAAGTTTTGATGTGAAATGCAGTTTAATACAATTTGTTCTATTTATACAGCAAAAACGACAGAAAACAATAAAAAAAAAAAAAGATCAAATATGTCGTTGATAGTTTTGTTTAGACTTTTGAGAATAATATTTGGCATTTTCTGCAGATACATTCAAACATTTCAATGGTTTGCTGACATTTGTTTTGTTTTTATATGAATACAACTACAATAAAAGTATAATATAAAATAAATATTCTTGTGCAGAGTTACAAACGATAACAAAGTTTATCATTTAGATTATTTCCCCAAAATATCTGAGTTTAATTAACTACCTGTACTCATTGAAATTTTCTGTAAATGTTTTAACCCTTTGTGACGGATGTTAGGAAGAACTCAAACCACAATCTGAGGTTTGATTCAATCTGTGATCGCAGGAACTAAACCTTCAGTGTTGGGCATCTGTGACGGATGATTAACTGATCTGAGACATCAAATCCTTACACAACCTCCATTCCAGGGAGTGATGTTGTAAAAACGATGAGCAGGATTTAATATGAGAGTAAAATGAATGTCTAAGATAATCATCCAAACATGAAGCAGCCATCGAGCTCCTGGCTGCGAGAGCCTTTTTCCACCAGAGGCAAACAGTCACAGACATCGTGCTGCTCTGAGCGAGCAGAGATGACGTCCATCCAAACAACACGTATGATTCAACTGGAGTGTCCCAGCAGTCTGAAGCCCCCATGCCCGATGACAAACCTGTTCTTTGACCCAAAACCTGCTGTGAACGTTAACGGAAGCCGTTCTTTTTCCTGTCTGTTCTTTAAACCTTTCATATCAACTCCAGCACTTGTTGTTCACAGACCTGCTTCATGCTGCACTCAGGATTTTGTTGTTTAGAAAAATCACAGTGTTTACTGGACTCATTTGATGAACCTTCATATTAGATTTTTATTTTTATTTTAATTAAATATGTGAAGTATCTAAACAGGACAGAGACTCAGTGTTAGAAACAGAAGAGACCAAGCAAATACTTTTATTTTAACCTGAGAGACACGTAACAACTCTTGTTTATGCCATCACTTAATTTAATTTACACTTTAAAAACTCTTTTTTCACCTCTATCTCTCCGTAGGCTGCATCTGTTCCATGCCACAGGCTTGAAACTTGGGATTTTCTCTTAAAAATAACCACTTTTAGACTCTCTGGGGAGGTTCTATTAATAAAAAGGAATATTTAAACACTAATGGGGATGTTTCTGTTCACTTTTATGCCACAAAAATGCCTCATAACTGCTCTCTCAGTATGACAAAAAAATCAGCAACAGCTCATATTAGTGTATAAAAACCAGAACTGTAGGAAGTAAATGCTCAAATTAAAAAAAAGGAATCGTATCAAGAAACTGGAACAGTTCTATCAGCTGTGAAGTGCTAAAAAGCACCTTTCAGTTCACTGAGGAATGCAACAAGCTGACACAGGTACAAAAAAACTCAAGATGCATCATGTCTCTCTCTCTCCTTTGGTTTCAAGTGAAAATGTCTAATATGTCACTCAGAGAAACTACCCCCGGTCCACACTGTCAACATTTATCATAAAACCACCTCTCAGCTCGTTCAATAATCCTCTGTCGAGTTAAAGAATTATTCTGTGAAGGAATGCATATCGCCCACCGAGTTCAATGCCAGATTTTAAACTAAGATGGTTTTATGATGAAAAGATACAGAGCTAAAGCCACTTTGGTTAAATCTTATAAATGATATGATCAGTGTTGTGCAATATTGTGAAAAATTTTCGTGATCATAGTGTGAGTTGAGCATGACTGTCTGAAAGTCAAAGTTTAGATCATTGTAATGTTCAATCTGACTACTGTATATTATAAACATTATTCAAAGGTTTTTAGTATTTTGTCCAGCACCCAATATGGCTTTTCGTTCAGGGCATGGTTGCATTATTATTTTTTATTTTTTTGTTCTGTTACTGTAAGATTAGTATTGTTTGAACTGATTGTTTGAAACAAGGGGCAGATATAATAAGATTTTTTTCTTCTTACTGCTACCTTTCATTTTTTTATATTTTGTATGTTATCATTTATGGGATTGTTTGGTATTGTATTTTTAAAAGAATGAACAAATAAAATAAACATAAACATTATGGTGGATCTAAAGGTTCTCAGTGATATATTTGTACTGGTAAAACTGCTGCCTCTCAGCGAGCAGGTTGCCCTGGCTCAAATCCCGGTCCAGGGATTTTTCTGGGTGGAGTGTCTCCGTGCATGCGTTGGTTTTCTCCGGGTACTCCGGTTCCCTCCCACAGATCAAAAACATGCATGTTAGGCTGAATGGTAACTCTAAATTGTCTCTAGGTGTGAGCGAGAGAGTGAATAGTTGTCTCATTTGTCTCTATGTGTCCCTATGATGGACCAAAGACCTGTCCAGGGTATCCCCACCTCTCTTACAGTGACAGCTGGATATGGGTACGAGTGACCCATGCATGCAACAAGGAAAGGAAGAAGCGTGTAAATGTAATGAATGGATGGATGGAAGTTTTACTAAAAGTAATCTAGTGGTTCCTTGAGGTAACAAACACAAACACATATTTGTAAAGTCCCTGGTCAGAATTACATTCAGTCATTTCCAAAAAGTTAAATTTCCCTGAATTTAGAAGACATTTCTCTGTGACTATCTAATGATTGTTGGTTTAGTTAGGTTAGATTTAAGTATACGATTCAGGAATTATTTTCACAATAATCCTAATTATCCTAATAATCCCTATTAAATATCTACAACAGAGAATATCTGATAAGGTTCAAAAGATCCAGGCACATTGAAGGGACAGTAAAAACATTAAATCTGTTTCAAGAGTGTAAAACAGCAGCATGCTGCTTTTTATGAAATTTTGCATTATTTGTAAGAATCTTACAAAAATGCTGACAAAAACTCACAAGTCTGAACTTCTGCTTTCAAACTCAAAGTACGGTCCATACTTTGGATGAGCTGTTCAGAGGAATCCAGGAAATCACGTGAGTAAATATTAGCGCCGTCCAATCCTTCCTCCTCTCCGTGTCAGTCAGTAATTTTCTGAACAGTCAGTTTTCACGTTTAACTGAAATGGAATTATTAATAAAAACCACAGATTTTATGTCTGTATCAAATCATCCCAGTCAGCATCAGTTTTGTCATCAGGACAAGATCTTAAAAAGATAATACAGGTAGTCCCCGACTTACGAACGGGTTCCGGACCTAAGAACCGTTCATAACTCTATTTTGCCGTAACTCGGAGCCGAACGCACATGGCGCCGTAAGTCCGGATTTACAGCCGTAAATCGAAACCGAAACTA
>JARVGV010000111.1:21944852-21956844 GCA_031762435.1 Hypsolebias longignatus | reverse complement strand
CTCTCTCTCTCTCTCTCTCTCTCTCTCTCTCTCTCTCTCTCTCTCTCTCTCTCTCTCTCTCTCTCTCTCTCTCTCCACCAGACGTAAGCTGCCCTTTTCCTGCCTTTATTCATTTATTTATTGTAATTCTTCACGGATGCCTCGTGGACAGTTTTGGCAGGACGCAGCAGGGGCTGTCCCTCCTCCCTGCAGGACCAGTTGTCCTCAGCAGCATGCGCACGCGGAAGCGCGCTCATCCGGACTCGTTCGCGTGCAGCGATGCTGTAAACAGAGCAGGAGCTGCAGTGTAGATGAAATCAGCGTCGCTGCTGCTGCATCCTGGTTGAAGGCAAGTGTTTTCCTCTCCATTCAGCTCGAGCTCTTTTTATTTATTTATTTTTTTACTTTATTATTTTTAATTTTCCCTAGAATGGTGCAGTGCAACGCGTGCATGCAGCTCTTTATACCACAAATGGGCAAGGACACTTGAAAACACGACGTGGAGATTTGCATGATTTATTTATTTATTTTTAATCTGTGTGTTTGTGTTTTATTGGACTTTTTTGCTTGGCACAGTGAGAGTGTGTGTGTCAGGGAGATGAAGAAATGGCGAGGGAACGAGGGGGAGTTATAGGAAAATGGGCAGAGCAAGAAAATCAATGGTGTGTCTTCTAGGAGTGTGAATATAGACTACACATGGGTTAACACACGTGTGCGTTTTAAAGCCAAGCTGCAAAGTTGCATTCATGCAGGAAGAGAACTGATGCACATGTATTAAATAAGTCAATATGTTTCATTTGTGTAACTTATATCAGCTGACAGATTTGTTTTTGCTTTTACCTACAGCAAAAATGTGTTATTTCTGTTTGATCATGCTGACTGCATTAATCATCAAGATTTTTTTATAACCTGTTTGCTGTGGCGTTGTCATTTGGGTGTTAAAAAGGCTTTTATCTAAAAATGATATCTCTGCTGTTTTTCAGCCTCCGGGTCAACAATGTCCCTGGGAATTCCTTATCTGCCTCTCCATGCTTTTCCCCCGATAACGGGATCATAAGACACCTCTCCTGGATTCAGCACAACTTTCAGCATGTTGCAGCCTTCCTCCAGTGCAGGTAGTTGCCTGTTGGAAACGTTACCTCACAGGAACAGGTTTCAGAGATGGATTATATTCGTTTCCCTCTGCGTGGCTGCCCTCTGGCCTCCAGAGGCGGCAGGATCCATGCTGAACTGCCATAAGACGTGCATCTGCGCCTCAAACATAGTCAGCTGCTCCAAGATGAACCTGACCAGCGTCCCCATCGGTCTGCCGCACTACACGGCTGTGCTGGACCTCAGCTACAATGAAATACACGTGCTCAAGTCAGATTGGACCCCAGCCAAGCTTCCGAACCTCCACAACCTCCTGCTCAGCCATAATAATCTGCATTTCCTTTCTTCGGAGGCGTTCGTAAACGTGAAGCACCTGCGCTACTTGGACCTGTCGTCCAACACGCTGAAGATGCTGGACGAGTTTGTTTTTGAGCCGCTGGTCAACTTGGAGGTCCTCCTGTTGTACAATAACCAAATTTCGCAGATCGACCGCTCGGCCTTCATTACCATGACCAACCTTCAGAAACTCTACCTGAGCCAGAACCAAATGTCCCGCTTTCCCGTGGAGCTGATCAGAGAGAGGTTTCGCCAGGAGAAACTCAGCCTCCTGGATGTGTCCTCTAATAAAATCAAGGTGTTGCCCATGGATGAGCTTCAGAAGCTGCCCGCCTGGCTCCGAAACGGCCTCTACTTTCACAACAACCCTTTGCTCTGTCACTGTGACCTGTACACCCTCCTTGCCCACTGGGAAATCCGAAAGCTGAACCCTGTTGTGGACTTTAAAGATGACCACACGTGCATTCTGCCTGGTCCACAAAAAACCCAAGTTGGTGTTTTTAACCTCAGTGGAGAAAGTATGAACTGCAGCACATTCAAGGAGTCGGACGAAGAGGCATTCCTGGAGCAAACGATAGTCCTTAACTGTGACACCAAAGACAGGAACATGGTAAAGACTTGGACGATGCCCGACGATGTGTTGGTGACGCCTGACAGCAACCAGACGGCAAGGGTTCTGCGAGATGGGAGCCTGCAGATAAGTCAGGTGAGGTCCGAGGACTCTGGGACTTACACCTGCTTTGCCACAAGCGAGGCCTTCAATGAGACTATCTATGTGGTGCTGAAAGTTCACAACTTCACCATGCACGGTGCTGGGGAGACGATGAACACAGCTTACACAACACTGGTTGGCTGCCTGGCCAGTGTGGTGCTGGTGCTCATGTACCTATACCTGACACCATGCCGCTGTTTCTGCTGCCCCAACAAGGGTAAGACTCGGGGCGAGGATAGCATTCACTCCTCTATGCTCAGTGTCACTCCGACCCACGAGGACCCGGCACTTAAGGCCGAGCTGAACCGGCACGTGGCGTTCATAGACTCTAAAGACTCACAGGGCCAGAACGGGAAGCTGAATCCCAACGGGGATGAGGACGATGACGATCAGGATGCGGAAGCCGGCTCTCTAATGAAGGGGAAGAGAAAGAAATCAGTAGCAGAGTCCATTAGCTCAGTCTTCTCAGACACGCCAATGGTGGTTTAGGACGAGAAATCAAACGCCACGGGATTTGCTGTGAATGAACCGACACAAACCATTATTTAATTCCTGTAAACTCTTGACTGTGACCGTACCCAAGGGATCAGCGGAGGGACGTTCATCTGTAGTTTCTAGCAACTGGAACACAGTGTCTCAAAGGGATTTCAAAACAAACTGTTTTGTTGAGAAAAAAAAAATTTTTTTTTAAAGGACAACGAGCAGTATGTTTCCAGCCTTTTAATTTGTAGCAATTACTATTCATACTGTGAAGGAATGGCAGTGAAAATGGGCAAAGAATCTTAAGAGAAAGAAATGCTAGTTGTTAGAGGTGCTCAGGAAGTGATACACAATAAATGAGTGCAGATCTAAAATTTACTAAAGACAGCCATTTGGTTTAGATTGAAACCTTGTCTTTTAAAAGATTTGAATAGGTTGCATCCTATATACAGTACTGTGGAGCATAGATACCCCTCCTGTATCCCCACAATCAGACTGACGTCACCAGGCTATGACTATTCTCCTTGAGTTTTATAGAGTAAAACTGCATGCCATAAAAATACATTATATGAGCAAATATAATTTAGGTTAAGGAAATATGAAATTGTCTGACGTAATCATATAAAGAAGCTAACACAAGTTAGATAATTAGTTAATAAAGTCAGATCTAGTTTTGAAGCCATGGGCAGCCACAGCTCCTATTTATTTAACACTTTCAGGGATACATTTACATAAATATATGGTACCTGTGTAAACGAGTAGTTTTTCTGTTGCTGCAGTAGATCTAAAAGTTAAACCCGTTGGAAACCTTTTCAGCTTTGCACCACTAAACACGTGAAATGTCTCCAACAGATGCACGTAAGGTGCGAGGAGGAATTTTGTTTTGACCAATTATCAACATGATGTCTCAATCTTGTAAACTGATAGGTACCAGAATCCTTACGAGGACTAAATCGGATCCTGGCTGTTGTCCACAGAGGTGCCACTTGCTGTTAGAGTTGCCTCTTGTCCTAGTTATAACATCCTTTTGTGTCACCAGGGTGTTAAACTAAAAATATGTGCTTTATTTGATTTATTCTGCATGAAAAATGCATAAATTCCTGATCTGTTCTTTTTTTTCCCCACAGTTTCAAGTAACCAACTTGTATTCAGACATCACACATAGAAGTAAAATTAAGATCCTGCTCACTATAGTTCACCGTGTAGCCCTGTCCCCTTTTTACCATTAGAAGATAATGCGTTCTGTTTTGGCAGGGAAACATTAGAGTCCGAGTGACCGTAAAACCGTAATGGTTTCTTGTTGAAAATAAGCTTATGAATAATAATAACACTGTCCATTACTGGTGAGAAAGAGCTGCCTTGAGCACTGTAGCTGCTGACGAGAAATTTCCACTGACACTTTAGATTTTTGAAGTGATTCTCTTTGTCTCAGCATAGATCATTTACTGTAGAATCAATTTACCATGCAAGACGCCTGGTATGCTGTGCAGATTTTATTCACAAACGAGGAGCGCCTTGGCTTGAGCCTGAAAAGGCGATTTCATCAAACTGTACAGCGATCGTGTCACAATACAACAAGGCTGCCCTGACGTAAATGCTAATTGCACCTTTTGATAGGAAGTAGCTTTCCTTTGCTTTCTCATGCCCATGTCTCCGAGCTGGAGGGGATTGATGCATAGTCGTGAGTCACGGCGACACAAAGGCATTTTCTCTGGCTTCATGTATACTGACGTCCCCGGTTCAGCCCAGATGTGCTTGTTTGTGTTTCTCTGTCATCATGAAGCTGGCCTTTCCAAAAGCAGTCGTTCAACCAGACAATGAATGCAATGCCCTTTAAGCGATCGAGCTTTTATTAAGTTTTTTGAAACTCTTGACCGAGTCCTATGATTGGAAAAGTGCTCCATGAGTTCGCCATGCCTTTTTGAGTTCCTTCTTGGAAGTTTTCGAGACGAAATTAGATCGAGGCCAAAATCTTGCAGCTAAAATTCAATTTACACATTTCCAGGTGCAATGTTTTTACGCAAAAACTGGTGGAATATTCACAGTTGCTGTGCGCACCACAGCATCTCCTGTGTGGGTGAGAAAAGGAAGTCACACTTGTCAGAGAGGTGGTGTGCGTGAATCATTTCACTCTGTCACACACTGAAATACACCAGGTGGAGAAATAAAGACGGCGGCAAAAATACCGAGATGCATTTGGATAACGCCACATTCAGCTCCTGCTCAGATGGATTGCATTTGTTTGAGCGGACATACTTGTTCGGTTTCCTCATCCGAGTCCAAAGGCGAGATCGGATCACAAACAAATTTTGTGGCTTTTGAGTAGCACAGTGACGTACCCTGATCATTGTGGATCGTTGTGTGTTTTCCTGCAGGAACACGATGTTGATCCAATAAAACCTGTTGTGGCCGATTAGTGTTCCACTCCTGTGTGTTGTCGCTCACGATACATGTTGTACTTCTGTCTAGTGATAATCCAAGTGCTCCTGCAGAGGTCCTACCATCGAGGAAAACTGACTTTGTTTTCTCCAAAGCAAATCTGCCTTTCTGTATATTTATATAAACAACATATACATATATAAATATAGACATGTAATGATGCTCACTTTGTGTGTTTACCGGTAGTATTAATGAGTTCTATCAGTGTACTGACTGTATTTTTATGTATATTGCTGTTCATTTTGCATTTCGTCAGCCACTACACTGTTAGTTGTTTCAACATTCAAGTCTTACTATTAATATTTTTTTTAATTGAAATGGGGTCAATCTTACACCAGACTGATAAAACAAATATTAAAGAGAGAATCTGCTTGAATGTTTTAGAAAACTGCGTGGAAAGAGCGCCAGTTTTTTAAATCACTGGGGATGATGCTGCATCCCGATGAGCAGCGAGTATTGTATGTAGCCACTAGATAATATGCTGGGTCAGTATTTAACTTTGCATCAAAAAGCCATGAGGACAAAAAAAAAAAAAAAAAGAAACGCAGTGCTTTAATAAACTGATGTTAGCTGACGTGTGAAGCAATGGGGACAGAAGAAATTGTATGTTTCTCCCAGTAAATTCAATAAGCGTGAAAGGGTTCGTATGGCTTTATTAGACAGAGGGTAGATTTTCTCAGGATTATGATGGTTTCACAGTAAAATTGTTAACTTGATTATTGTTATTTTATACATTTTCACAGTTGCAGAATCACATTTAAAGATCTGGCTATTTGCTCCACACAGCGGTGATACATTTATTCAGATCTACAAAAAAAAACAACATTAATTTAGCAGTGAAGGAGCAATTAGGAAAGAGCCATGAGGCTAAAAGCTTTGTGTTTCAGCAGAGTGATGACCACAGGGTAAGAAGGAAGCTTTAAACAGAAATGAAAGCACTGTGTTTATTCACCATAACTTCAACGATAAGATGGCTGCTGCCATAAAAACTTAAAAACCTGGTAGTTAAAGAATAATGGCTTTGCATGGTATGCTAACGGTATATGTGCAAACCAATAGGCGTTAAAAGAAAAACATCCCATCATTTTACCTAATAAAAGCTAAAGGATTACCCTTGTCTTGTTTTTTATTACCATCTTTAACTCAGTACAAACCTTTAAAGTACTGATTTACTTCAGCTGCCATGCTCAGAGAAATGTTCAACTTGATTTTAACATTTTTTTTTTTTTTTTTTTTACAAAACTACAGCGATAAAAGAATGTTAAGCTTTTTTTTTTTTTTGGTACAAGTTTTATTAAGAAGACTTTCAACATTACAGTTTAATTTCATTTCTCACCAGCTCAGTTGTAGTAGGTTATGTTTGTTTATTCCAGTGGCTGAAAGTCACTTTTTTTATTTATTTATTTATCATGGAGCACCATCTTGTGGTAAAATGTAGTTAGGCATTATCCTGACATCTTTACCCATTAGGAGTGTACAAATTATTTTACCAAAAATTTGCACAATACTGTAATGTAAAAGAGGAAAAAAATGCATAATGTAGTGCTTGTGACAATATTAAATGAAACTCTAATGATGCAATGCATATTATTCTTCAAGTATTCCAGATGGAAATGGTTTTCTTCCTGTACATCGCAATAACATGTTATTTATCCTTTATTTTATCCAGGTTAGTCTCATTGAGCCACGAGAACTCATTTTCAAGAGGGACCTGTTAGGGAGCAGATGTTGGGGGTTGAGGGCCTTGCTCAGGGGCCCAGAGTGGGGTGAATGAGAGTGGAGGCAGGTGTGGGTGTTTCACCTTTTTCCACCCACATTTTTTGATGTTGTCGGGACCGGGGCTTGAACCGGCGATCTTCCGATCACAGGCCCACCGTCTAACCACTGCGCCACCACTCCCCCTAGTTATTGTTAAAGAAGGAAAAAAAAAATGTGTACACAAACATTTGCTCCAGTTTGGTGTAAGACATTTTGAAATGATATGTATATGATCTTAATATCATTCCAGTTTTAAAGTTTTTGAATTCTTCACAACTAGAACCAGTAAATGGCAGAAAATAAATCCAATAAAAAAAAAGTTAAAGACGTTCAGTACTCCCAATATCTAACAAGGTTGAGTCAGGTCCTCTGGATGGATTCTTCTTTATTGAAACATTTCGTCTTTCAGCCCCCAGCACAAACAGAGTAATATTGTATGCTGCTCAACGTCTGGAGGGTTGTGATCATTCTTACTAAAACTAAACAGCCACTGGTGAAAAGGATGGCCCAGCACAGAAGAGCAACATCATCAGGTCAGGACTCTGTAGTCTACACTCATCTGCAGGTCAGCAGTCACTCTTTCAGGGATAAAGATGTTCACATCCTTGATAAAGAGGAACAGTGGTTTGAGAGGACTAAAGGAAAGCATCCATCTGTGAAGAGAACCTGTCCATCATTAAACAGGGGTGGAGGCCTTTGTGTTCAACTGTCATGCTCACCTCCATTCTGGACCTCCCTTCTGTGTCCATTTCTCCTTCCTGTCTTCTCAAACCCAGCCCGTCGAAGCAAATAAATGCTTGTCCCGAGTCTGGTTCTGCTGGAGGTTTCTTCCTGTTAAAAATGAGTTTTTCCTTTCCACTGTTGCCTATGTGCTTGCTCAGGATGGAAGCTGTGACAAAATGATTCAACGCCATCTGCTGGCTTCCCTGGATGGATAACTTTAATAATGGACTTTTTATGTATGTGAATGTGTCTGTTCAGTCCCCTGAGACAACTTCTGTTTGACTTGGCGCTATATAAATAAACTGATATGAACTGAACTGTCCCCCTCTAACAATGCTGTTATTGCAAGTATCACTCAGCCCTCTGTAAACAGCAAGTGGCCATCAGAGCACGAACCATCAATTGTTAGGCTGATGATCCTCCTTTTACTTGGGAACAGTTCTGGATGTCACCAGCAATTGATATACGTGCCATTTATAAGACTGAGTTTATTGCAGCTCCTCAGACCAAAGAAGTATTTTGGCCATAATATAAAACATTTCAACGATGAAGAATCTGTCTAGTGGACTTGACCTTGTTAGATTTGTCTACCTGGATTATTGAGCATGAACTTGATGGTATTACTATACTTTCCATCCCTCTTACTGAACCATTTCTGGTCCATCCCTACATGTTTGTGATGCTGCTGTGAGCTGAAAACATCTGGTTTCCAGTTGTCCCAAATTATGTGGTAAACTACACCCAGTGGATCTGGTACAGCAGTACTGGCAGATGTTTATTGGAGGTCAAATGTCACGAGACTAGATGTTTTCTTGAAAGTTGATCAAGTTGCTGCAGCCAGCACCCAATGTTTAAAACAACAGTGCCATTTTGAAGCTTGTGTCTTTAAATCTACATTAAGAAATAATGTAAATGTAATAATAATAATAATGTATAAATAAATAATGCTGGTTTTAAGTATTTTAATGGTCTATGCCATTGAAATCTGAGTCTACAGTTGCATTGCAAAATGTTTGTAGATACTGACAAAGTTTTTTTTTTTTTTTTTTTTAACCCTTTTGTTTAAAAGGAAAAATCCATTCATCCATTATCTTTACCCACTTTTTCCTTTTCAGGTTGTGGGGGTCTTTGGAGCCTATGACCAATAGTCACTGTGTGAGAGGCAGGGGACACCTTTGACAGGTCTCCAGTCCATCACAGGGTTGCATAGAGATAAATAAGGCAAACAACTATTCCCTCTCTCACTCACACCTATAGGGACAATTTAGTTACCAATCAGCCTAGCATGCTTGTTGTTGTCTGTGTCATGTTTTTGGTCTGTGGGAGGAAACTAGAGTACCCAGAGAAAACCCACGCATGCAGGAAGCTAACATGCAAACTCCACCCAGAAAGGCCTCCGGACTGGGATTTGAACCAGGAACCTGCTTGCTGAGAGGCAGCAGCTCTACCAACTGTGCCACTGTACTGCAAAGGAAATATCCACCATGCTACATAGAAATACTGCAAGTTAATTGACTGAATGAAAATCAGTACAGTAATTGCTTTTTAATTTTGATTCCCCAGAATAAAACGGTAAAGAAGCTGCCCTTAGTGAAAAGAATGGTACCTTTAATTTTTGTTGCTCAAGCTTTTGAGGCAATCAGTCAATCTGACTCTGTGAGACTTGCTCACTCATGAGCAGACTGTCTCAGGTTTGAAATGCTCCTTCACCAGATCTGTTCAGTAAGATCAGGGTTAGGAAGGCCACTAGTCCAGTGCTTGTTCTGAGTCACTCTTGGGTGTTTTTAACAGTGTTTTGGGTCTTTATCCTGGTAAAGGACCCATGACCTGCAACTGAGACCAAGCTTTCTGGCACTCAGCAGCACATTTCACTCCAGAGTGCCTTGAAAGTCTTGAGATTTCCTTGTACCAACCCTGGTTATCTTAGTAAAGGGCAACGCCAATGTCAAAATGTTTCGTTTTAAGTCTTGGTACATAAGAATAGCACACTCATGCATTGCAGAAAATTAATTTAGCCTATTCTATAAATATGAACTTAAGAACGTTTCTTTCACTTTCTGTTGTGAAGTCATTTGCACGTGTTGGTGGCCGTTGTTTGAACCCTCCCAGCACGAGGAAAAGGAGGCTCTTTAGTTTCGATTTCAAAGTAAAAAAAAAAGAAAAACAAACAGGACAAAAGTTGTCTGAAGCTGTTAAACTGAGGCATAGTCAAACTGAACAAGTTGTAGTTTCTAGGCTTATATGGTAGGTAGAGAAAAGTCTGCTGCTATGTCTGATCTTTCACACAACCTTGTTAAACTGAACTTTACTTATGAAGGTCAAGAAGTTGGGATGTGTGAAGATGTTTTCGATAAACAGAATGGCATGATTTGATTATAAAATACACATTCTAAAACTTTTTGTACACTAAGCATAATAAAAATCTCTACTTTATTCGTGTTTCAAACACAAAACCTACTACAGTATTATTAAAAAAGGAAGGTTGAGTCATTTTTAAGATATGAAATGTGTGCACCTTTTGGGAAATAAAACCACGAATTCAGTTTTTATTTCTGAGATTTTTAACACCAACACAGTGGAAAATCAAGAACTAATGGCAGAAATAAAGAAAACCAACCTGCAGTACAAAGTGTTAAGGTGAAAGATGATTTTATCTAAAGGACTTCCTGTGAACAATGTCTCCTAGAACCAAAATCAGTTAGAAGCTAAACTGAAACAGAAGGCACACAATAGTTCAAATAAGCAATAACTCGACAAAAAAAAAAAAAAAAAAAAAAAAAAAAAAAAAAATTTTTTTTAAAAAAATTTTTTAAATTGCATCAGAAGTTTAGTTTAAAGGAGCCAAACAGTTTCAAATAAAAAAAATTTAATAGAGTTAATATACCCTAAATAAACAGATGAGAAACACAGGATTTAACTAAACATTAGGATGTTAATTTAAAGTATGAATCTCACTGAAACTTCAACCAATGAGATGAAACTTTTCACAGTAAAGTTGGAATGAAATTACTTACCGTATCTCATATTGATAGCTGAATTTTTAAACGATATTGTTTTGCCGACCACAAACACATTCAAGTATTTTAATTAATTAATTAATTAATGAATTAATAGTTTTTACTCATAATAGCCTTGAGGTTTATAAAGGCTACTGAGGACAAAAATATCCACCATGACATTGGAAAAACAGATGAACTAGTAAAGCAGGATTTTTGATTTTGTATCGGTCTTCTCAGGACGTCATTCAAAAATAACAACTAATTATTGAACATTTTTAAGAGGCACTCCTTTCAATAAGCTCAACTAAATGTTAGAACGAAAGTGTGGACTTGCATTTCATAAATTTATATCTGGAAAACTGCTGGAGTAAACTCAAAATGAACCATTTTATGAATTTCAGGAGAACCTTTCCTTTCCTTTATGCTTTGCAATGAGTAGCTTTAATGTCTGCCTAAATAAAGTTTTAGTACTTTCTGAAATGAATCTGAAATATTTAGTCAAAATAGAAAAAAAAATCAGCTCTGCCAAAACAGTGCAGTCACTTCTACACGTTAGAGATGGTTTGGAAATGGATGCTGGCAGTTATGATGGTGCAACTCCTTCCTCTACGATACCCGGTTGGGTGGTTGATCTGTGGAAAGGTGTTTCCTTGTAAATAAACCAGCAGTTGCCTCCCCACAAGATGAGATTAAGGAAACCAAATATCTGTAAGAAAAAAAAAAAGAAAGTAAATATAGAAGGCCAGTGTTACTCAGGTCTTGTTGAAAATGACACTATAATTTGTATTAAATCTCACCACAGAGGCGTTTAATCGGCCCATAAGAGGCGTGGCTCCCGAGCTGCAGTTGTTGACACCACTTTTGCAAACGTCAATCCCTGTAATGATGTTTGGAGGGCTGGTGGCCCATTTTACATCGGTCAAACCTTTAGCCCAAGCAGACGACGCCGTCAGCCAGAGGAAGGCAAAGGCGGCACTCACCAACAGATCCTTAGAAAGCAGCAAAGAAGCATTTTTAGTGTAAAACTAAACTTTGGAGCCATGCGAACGTTAGCGGGACTGTTTCCTTGTCCTGTAAGACGCCAATGTGTCTAAAAAACAATATTCATAAACCTTTACATTGTTGTCATTTTAATATTTCATGGTTATTTCTGTCAAGTTCTTGGTATTTCTAACCACATATGGCAGCTAAGTGCAGCCCTGCCTGGTGTATTTCCAGCTGGGGTATCATCTTGGTGTTATTTTTGATCAGGATATGTCTTAAAGAGGAACTAAACCCAAAATTAACTTTTTTTAACTGATAAACTCCCTGGAATGTGTGTAGAAAAATGTACAGCACTATGTCTGTGTTAATGTTCATGTTTTTGTGGTATTTGTTAAAATTGGCAATATTTGGTTGAAAAACCAGTTTTCACTAATCCTATGGGTTGAACTGTGGTAACTGCAGCCTAATTTTCATATTGGTCTGCGACTGT
>JARVGV010000111.1:21916530-21927897 GCA_031762435.1 Hypsolebias longignatus | reverse complement strand
TCTACACCTCCAGATGCAGGAAGAGAGCCACCTGCATCATGAAGGACCACACTCACCCAGCACACACACTTTTTGTCTTGCTCCCCTCAGAACCACTAGACTGAGGAACAGCTTCTTTCCTGAGGCTGTTAGACTCATGAATATCTAATCAGGATCATCACTGTGAAAAAAATCACTCTAACGCCACTTGATTGTTGATATGTGCTGCTGACTGTCCATGCTGCTGATCTCACGCTGCTGATTTATTTCCTGTTGATGTGTTCATTCGTCCTCATCTGCTCACACAGACTCATATTTGTGCTGCTGTTGTTTGGCACATTGTTTTGTGCTAGTGCTTAGTGTACTCTTAGTTTAGCATATTTCTTAGTTCATGTCTTGAATCTTATTACTGTTTTTCTTTACAATTTGTATTTTTGTTGGATGTAACTGGGACCCTGTGTACATAGTTTCATTCCACCACGTACCACATGGTGTGAATGACAATAAAGACGTCTTGACCTTGACCTTTATTTATATAGTGCCGAGTCACAGCAGACGTCGCCTCAGGCCACTGAACAGAAACATTTACATACATTGTAAAAGTTATCTATCTAAGGAAACAGCAGATTGTGTTGAATCTTCAATCTGTCACAGTCTCTCATCCTGAACAAGATGAAAACGACAGCATGGGGACAATAAACTATAAGCAACAAGGCAGAGATTCATGTAAGGATGTAACTATCCATGTGTCTGCTCTGTTGTGAAAACATAGTGAGAGCAAATTACGTATTTAACTCTTTTTTTAAAGAACATGCTTTAGTTGGAGAGTAATTGAACCATAATCTTTGTAATTAATGAATTATGACACCAAGTATTTACAGCACATAATATAAAGTGGTCCTGATGACATCATCCTCCCAGAAGAGCTGGAAGAGGCTGCGGAAAGAGATGTCTGGACCTCCCTGCTCAAGATGCTGCCCCCGAGACCTGAGTCCAGAACAAGAGGAAGATGATGGATGGATGGAAACTAAGTCAAGCTAAGAGCTATTCAGACAGGATTTACTGCAGGAGCACGACACGTGCATGTTCCCTGACGTGTTTTCCACAGTCATTTTTTTATTTAAATATCTACTGTGACAGAAATAAACATTGCTTAATTAAACATTTTAAAACACTTTGTTCTTTTAGGTGTTGTGTGCTGTAGCTTCTGCTCCATTAACTAGTTATACTTGACTTGACTGATGGCCAATTATTCAAAAATTGAAAACTCTTGGTCAATTGATTATTGCCAATCATTGCACTCATTCTGGTGAGGTTCTCCACTACACAAGGTTAAATAGATTTAGGTCTTGTGTCTTTTTTCATTTCTTTCTACAGAGTTTTGTGTCTGTTCCAAACTTTGACTTTAGCTCAATGGAAGCTTATGTGAAGAACATACATGCACAATTTTATATCCTCTTGAACCAAATGTTAGCAGGATCTGGACCAAAGGACACCGGTTGAAAAAAATTAAAAATAAAAAAAAAAATCTGCAGAATACAAAATTCTTGGAGAATTAGCTTATCTCGTTAAAATGTGCATTATTTATTATTTCAAATTTTCAATATTTTTCTGTTATTTATACTTGTTTTTTTGCATCTGTCTTCATCCTGATCTTATTGCCATTATAATTTATTCATGTGCTGAAACGTTAACAGCATTAAACACAAGAAACAGAGCTACAATCGTTTATAGGACACTAATGTGCACAGTCTTGCCATTCAGTATTTTTTATATATAAAAAAAAAAATAAATAAAATCAGTCTAAACAAAAAGGACATAAAAATTCTGATTGTCTTTCTGAGTTGATGTTTTAAAGAAACATCCTGAGAAAATCCAACATGTTAAATGCAAACTCGGCGTAGAAAAATAAACAGCTAATTTGTAATAAAATAAAATTTTACCCAAATAAAATCAATTAATTTACGTATATTCAGATTATTTTTAGAATAAAAAGATGGATAGTTTAAAAGCCTGATTCTTTTTCTATGATGGAGCTTTAGGGCCATGCTAAGAACAATTGTTTTAAAGCCATAAAATTATGAGAATAAAGTTGTACGAGATTCTTTTTTCTTTCTTTTTTTTTTTCAGCTCTCATTTATTTTTTCTACGAGTGGAATCCACAACGTGACCTGTCAATCAATCCAGTAGGCGTGTCAGCAAACGACCAATCCGAAGCTAAATGCTCCTTACCTGCAGAGAGCTGTGCTGCACCTCAAAGTCTGATAATCTGATGCTGATGAGATGCCAGATTGATTGACACGTCATGTCGTGGATCCAACTTACCAAAAAAAAAAGAACACGGGAGCTGCAAAAAGTCTTGTACGACTTTATTCTCGTAATATACATGTATATATACAGTATATATATATTTTAATTTATCGGTGGTCATCGACTTACGGCGTTTCGGACTTACGGAGCCGCCCCCAGTGACGTCATCACACCTTAAGTTGCCTTTATTATGCAGCATTTTATGTTTTTATCACTTTTTTAAGGTATTTTGTTAGCTAACTGCTTAGAAACACATTAAAACAGCGTTCTAACTTGTTTTACATTGAAAAAAACGTGTTTTAAATGCAGTTTACCGTTTGCCATGTGGTTTCAGTTTCGATTTACGGCCGAAAATGCGGACTTACGGCTCCATGTGCGTTCGGCTCCGACTTACGGCAGAATCGAGTTGCAAACGGTCCTTAGGTCCGGAACCCGTTCGTAACTCGGGGACTGCCTGTATATGTTTCTTAGCGTGGCCCTAAAGCTCCGTCGTATTTTTCAGACTCTACAGGACTACACAGTGAGTAAATGTTGTCTGAAGCAGCTTTAGATTTCTTTTCCCCAGGCTTCATTTGCAGTAAAGATAACTCCTGGGTGTTTTTCTGAAAACACTCATTAACTGCAAAGCAACGTCCATAAAAATCAGCATTGTCTGGAGATTTGTAGAATAAACGCCACGAGGGTGGATAAGCAATGGGAGTGTTGCATTGCTACCTGACGTGGTTAATGATGAGGCTGGAGGAGGGGATGAAGAAGTCCTCCACCCTGTCGAAGTGTCGGCCCACCGGCTGTGTGTGAACAGTGTGATGGGCCACTCTTCCACTGGCTTGATGGATCACCTGGAGAACAGCAGCACAGAAGCAGGTGGGTGTCTAACCTGACCTTGATGAGCACTCCACTCTGCCAGGTCCTCCTCATCTCAATCTTTAGTTATATTCATTCCAGCAAAAGGGAATAATAGTAAAACTGACATGATATTTTTCATTTTACTGATAAAACTCATCAGCTCGTCCTCTTACTGCTGCAATATTGGAGCTTGGCGGTGGGAGATGTGTGTCGGTGTCTAAACAACGCTTGTGCGTGCGTGAAAGCATACAGCTGTTTGTGTGCAGGCACGGTTTAATATGATTGTACCACAAGGCACAAAACAAATTGTGCAATATGAATTTCTATACAAGCGTCGATAAGAAGGATTTTCTGCTAAAACCAGTGAAGACTTCACCTGATTTCTCGGAGAACACAAATAAAAGTCTCTTACATATTTATTGACAGCGTTTCATGTTCGTACGCGGTGCAGTCTAAACACAGCTGGACGTCTGCAGTTTCATACAGCTGTGTTGGTGCATCTAAAACTGATTAAATTAAACTATGAGCTAAAACAAACTTTTCTTCACACCAGTGAACAGACTTTAAAGGCGTCTTCAGAAGTGTCACATTTCAAATATTTCATCACTGAACTGGAAGTATTAATTAGATGAGAAAAATAAATCAATTGTAAATCCCACAGAGGCTGAGTGATTAATATACACTTGTCAGAAAAGAAAAAAAAAACGAGAATTGAACTCAATGGAATAATTCACATTTAATAAGGTATTTGTTTACAATTCCTCTGTGGGAGTTTCCATGCAAGAAAAATCTTTCAACCTTGCCTAATATAAAAAAATTAAAAAAAAATCTGCATTTGCTGAGTTGGTTATTTGTGGTATTGTTTACCACTACTGTTAATTAGAGAGCCACCAAATATTACCTCAAATGATATTCACGATCAGAAGAAAACTTGTAGTGGTTTTGTTAAAAAAAAAAAAAAATAAATAAAATAAATAAAAGATCACATTTAGTATCTCTTCAGGCAGAAATGTCAGTCAAGCAGCTTTAATAAGATTATTTAATCTGAATTTTGGAAGAACAAGATTCACATGGTGTGACATATTTTTAAAGCCACTAATCAAGAACATAATCAAATTTGGGTTTTAAAGGCTCACCTTTTAATTACTACCATATTTTCCACCGCCCTATAAGTCAAATCAGTCCATGTATGTCTAATAAAGTGGAAAAATCCATACATACATCACTTCGCCATATACATCATATGGTAAATGGTAAATGGAGCTTACTTATATAGTGCCTTCCAGCCCCCTATGAGGGGCCCCAAAGCGCTTCACAGCACCAGCCATCCACCCATTCACACACACATTCATACACCTGTGGTGGTAGTCTGCCATGCAAGGTGCCAGCCAGTCCCACCGGGAGCAACTCGGGGTTAAGTGTCTTGCCCAGGGACACAACGACACTTGGTGTGGGAACTCGGCATTCGAATCTCCGACCTTCCGATCGGGGCTCGGCTGCCACTACCACTGCACCACGGCCGCCCTTGTCTTCAGTTAACCAAGTTTAATATTTTATTATAATTTTATGGTTAAAAAAATGGGACCTGTCTTATCAAGATACTCAAAGAGCTTTACAACACAATCTGTGTCCTCATTTACCCATTAATACAGCACTCTACTATTTCTGTACAAAGAATAAATCAGTGCTTTATCACATTCATACATCGATGGGACACACATTGGATGCAATGAGGGATTCATTGTCTTGTCCAGAGACACTTCGGCACGTGACTGCTGGTGGAATCGAACCCCCAACTCTTGTATTCGAGGATGACTCTAGCCACTCAGCCACAGCTGCCTCTTTTGGGTTCAAACGATTAAAGAAAAAAAAAAACTTTCAGGCTAGGTACAGTTTGATTTGTGAGTCTTCAAGGTTTTCACTTCAAAAGTCTACCGCCAGTCCACACAATCACCTTTTAGTGACTGTTGTCAAAGAAAAATGACTCGTATTACGCTTTTGTTCCAGAGAATAGACTAAAATGTACTTTTTAAGCACAAGAAAACAAAAGGAAACACAGTAAACCCAAGAAATAATGGGAAGTGAGGGCTGTTTTTCAATAAGGTTCAAGTTTGGTTTTGGTTTTGTTCTACAACTTAGAACTCCCTTTTCTTCAAAATATTTTGTCATTTCACTAAAGCATTGCACTAAAAGCTGTGACCCATCTTCTCACCATTCCACTTTTTCTCCATTTTATTGAAACCTAAAGTGACTTATTGAATGGTGACGGAAATTGGCTCAGGAGGAGTCCATGTGACTGGCTGTGTGCAAATGATTTCGTAATTAAAAGCCTTGCTTGTGTGATAGTCAAACCAGGAAGTTGTGTTAGGAAACAGAGACTGCAGTGTTTTTTTTATCTTTAGGCACAGAAAACATTATTTGCAGGGCTTATAACATATCATACTTGCCACAAACAAACTTTATGAAAACCCTGTGCTGCTTATTTGCCTAGCTCCTCACTGCCATGTGATCAACTTTACATTGCAGTCTTTGTACGCTCGGCCTCAATAATCTCAGGTTGAGAAAGTTCCCAGAATCCCATTTCCCAGAGGTTATTCCTGCAGGTCCCACCGACGCAAGATTAGCTTACAGGATGAGCTGCTGTGAACAATATCTGAGGAATAATGGATCACAAGTGTTTAACACATTTAAACTTTGACACCCTGAAGTCGCTTATCTCTAATAAAAGCAATTTTTTTTTTGTCAGCGCCATTGTAATTACTTGATTTAATTTAAACAAAATTTAAGTCTGGCAATAAATCATTCTGAGTTTCAGCTTCAGAAGTTTGCTGAACACAAGTGCTTTGAATTCTTATGTGAATGTTTGGGTTGATAGCGTGGTTTCTGTTTGTTCAAATCATTTTGTCGTTTCTATCTTTAGACTTGAATTGGGGAATCTCACTGTGAATGAAAGGAAAAACCCACTGTTTGGAAGGATTGCGTCACATATTTCTGTCACTCTTGATTCAAACTCTGGAGGCTTATAGTTATTGTGTAATCTAATGTTGGATTTTCTTCTCTGCTCTCCACAGTATTCGTTTGATGACCAGAGTGGTTCAGTGTCACTGGCCTGGGTTGGAGATGGCACAGGGGTGAGTGGTACACCCATCATGTCGTGAGTGGGATTGAACGCAGAGCTAACATAATCGGTTTTCTCTCATCAAGATACATGGTAGTTCTGTAAATAAGTGCCTCTTTCTATCTAAAGTTCAACCTTTACTCCTCACAGGTCATCCTGGCTTTGACAACTTTTCAGGTGCCTTTCTTCATGTTAAAATTTGGGCAGTCCAAACTTTACCGAAGGTAAGTTTTACAACCTCGTAAAGAGGAAAATGTGTACAGCTTGTGCCAAATTGCATCTTATTTTGTTGTGTTGTAACCACCTGTCTGCCAGTGAGGACTATGGGAAGTCATTTGAAGACGTGACCAACTTGATCAACAACACCTTCATCAGATCAGAGTTTGGCATTGCAATTGGACCTGAAAACTCAGGCAAAGTAAGCCACACCCACTTCAGTGTCTCGCCCCATTTAGTTCATATGGTCTTTTTGTGTTTTTAACAAATAATGCAACAAGATTGTGTAAATAAACTTTTGGATCTTTGGCTTTTAGGTGATCCTGACAGCTGAAGTCTCTGGAATTGAGGAGGCTCGTATTTACATCTCTGATAATTTTGGAAAAAGTTTCACATCCAGAGATTTGCCTTTCAACCCACTGATGCAAATCTTATACAACCCTGGGAACTCAAATGTGCTGCTTGTTCTCAGCATCCATGTAAGTAGTGAAGAACGCGAGACGTATTATTGTCGATGTGAAAGAAACCAGTTTGGATGTACTGAAATAAATTTGAAGGCATTTTTATGTCAAGTCAAAGCAAAGCTTCCAAAAAAAAGTTTAGTTTTGATGGATATTGATTTTTCTTTTTTCTCATGGAAAGGTTAAACTATACTAGATACATTCCAAAAATATTACAGTAATTTGAAATCTTACAAATAAATCTTTTTTTTTTTTTTTTTTTTTACAGAGTACAAGGATTTCATAAAACAATTTAGCATTTGATTTTGACATTGACAAAATGCTTTTTTTAATTTTTTTTATTTTTTGTTTGTTAGACAAAATGGCACTGAAGGGGGAAGTTAATTAGAAAAAATACTTTTTTTAAATGCAGTGTTAATGCGGAGTGCTGAAATTCGCTGAGGAAGCTGAAAATGCATTGTAAATTGTAAAAGAAGCAGAGTACCAGCTAAAAGGAGCAGAACACTAACATAAAGCTAAAAGTAGCAAAATGCTAGCTAGCTAAATGCCAAAAGTAGTGCAGTGTTGGATAAATTGATCTAGTGCTATGTTAACATAGCATAAACTAGTTTAGCGCTAAATAAAGCAAATGGTTAGCTAAAAGTGTCAATATGGTAGACAGAAGCTACAAATAGCAAAACACTTGTTAAAAGATGCAAAAAAAAAAAAAAGGCTAAAAATAAAAAGGCCAAAAGTAGCTAAATGCTATTTGAAAGCTAAACGTAGCAAACGGCTAGCTAAAGCTAGTAGATTAGTAGCTGACTCAAAATTCACACAATTAAAATGCCAGGCTTTGTACATCTTTTACTAAAGATGGATTATTACCATAAATTTGATCAAAGACACAATTTCTTGCATAATTTTGCCTTTTGTTGCTAAAATAACAATAAAAAGTAAATTCAAATGTATTCCTTTTATTTTGAAAATCATTCATGTTATAGAGAAACACAATCTTCCACAAATGTACAGTATAGGTTTAAATTTAACCCCTTCCTCCTGCAATGTATCCACATCACACATTATTTTTCTTTTTACATTTTCTAAAGCAGGATTTTGATGTAATAAAACGTGACCTGGAAACTGCAGATTCCGGTACACACTTTTTATAAGGATCGGTAATCGGCTGTTTGAAAGAATAAGTAATATTTAAAAAAGAAACTATTCAATATCTGTAGCCGTGTGTTTTCCCTTTTTTCACTGTTATCTGACATACATCTTAAAAACCAGCGTCCTATTTTAAAAACCATTTGTGCATAATGACAGCTTCTCAGAACAGCTTAACAAATACACTTAAATTATGAAATTTTAACCTTTTTTATAATATTTGGGGGAAGTATAATGATACATATATTAACAGAAAAATGTAGTTATGTTTTAAAGGAGTTAAATTCATGTGGAATAATGTAATTAATTTAGGAAACTGAGCAATCTTTTCCAGCCACCACAAGGCAAAGGACGGAGAAACTGTTTTTGTCCACATCTGTCTGTGTTCATGTGTTTCTACTACTAAATGTATCATGAATCACTGGATGATTTCAATAAGACTTTTATAAAGTGATCATTTGATTACATCTACAACTAAGTACCTTTTGGAGTCGGTCCAGTTTAAAATATCCTCCACAGCTAATCAAAATTAGCCCCCACAAAAAATAGCTAACTATAACTTAGTCAGTTTTACAGATACAGGATTTAATGTGGTAGTATCTGGGAGTTCACAACACATACTCTGAGTGTGACATGTCATTATACAGTATTATGAGATTGTACATAACGTTTGTATGTAAGATTTAAAATAAGCATGAGATGATCGAAGTCTAAAACTTATGCCTTCAAAGAATGCTAGGCCTCTAATATTCTTCCATGTGTGTTTTTGTTGTGTGTATTTATTAACAAGGTTGTGAAGTTTATGAGCAGGTTTATCGAGTTCTGTGCAACCCTTGTTAAGAGTCGTTTTACTGTCCACAAACTCTCGAGTTAATATTTGTCTTTTTTTTTCTGTTTGCTTTTTCTCAGTATGAACTGTGGCTTTCTCAAGATTTCGGCAGCACCTGGAAGAAGATCCACGACATGGTTTGTCTGGTGAAATGGTGAGCAACAGGAATAACTCGTGCTACCTGAACCAGTTTCAGGTGCTCAGTGAACAAACACTTGGCTCATTGAGTTTATCCTCAGGGAGAAGCGAAGGGGAAAACCAAGTTCTTTCTGTTTTTTTGTTTTTCCTCTGAAGCTGCAGCCCATTTGTAGTTTTAGTTTGTACAAATTGCAGTAGAAAATAGTGTTCCTTTTAATTACACTGTGGTTTATGGTGGGGGTGGGGGGAGCTAAAAATGTTCAAACCATGGCGTGCATGTGAACAAGTTCGACATGCTCAAGTTATTCACGTCTTGTTGCCGATATGTAAATCTGTGACTTACTAATGATTTGAAAACCCTTTTTGAATTTAAAAACCTTTGAAGCATTCCCCAGGGAATGCACATTTTTTTGCTTAACTTTAGTCAAATATGCAGCAGAACTGGATTGCTTTGCTGTTTTCGAGACTTCCTGAATTTGAATCGCTTTGTCAACCCCGTAATGCCCTTTTGTTTTTGTTTCAGTTTTAAAGCAGCAGAACGAGGGTTACTGTGACTGACGCAACTGCCTTTACAAAACGGTGTTTCTGACGCAGAGCATTTTATTACTCTCCCAGGAGAGTCTGAGCAGGCTGCAGGAAAATGGGTCATTTTCAATCGGGCCCGGAGCTTTGTGAAGTTAGAAAGATATTTATTCATGAAGGGCTTGAATAGGATGAGATACGATGGGACTTTACTGACTCCCAGCTGGGAGAGTTCCCATGTTACAGCAACAACAACATAACGGACAAGAAATGAGAAAATTTGTAAACTATCTTAACTTTCACTATTAGGTGTAAACCGTTTTTAGTTTTTAATTCTTGACACCAACAAATTATTATATTAAACAACAGATTTTTGTTTTTTTGCTTTCAGGGGAAGGAAAAATACCATCTTCTTTACATCCAACAAAAATGGATCTTGCAGTAAGTAATCTGTAAACTGAAACATAGGCAACTTCAACTTGTATGTTTTAGATTTTTATTAAAGTCATATAAAAAAAAATAACAGCTTAAAACTTTAATACTTCTTGCTTTGAGTGTGCAATCACAAGTTTGTACCAGACAAAGCAGAGCATTTATGATCAAGTTTCAGTCTTAAACCCCATTCTAGCGTCAGGTACATCTTGAAATATGTTTGTTGTTCTTTTATTTCTAAGCCACCTGTGTGTTTCAGGTGATCGGGGGATGTTAGAACTGAAGAGAACGACAGATTATGGTCAAACCATCAAACCTGTTGCCAATAAGATCTTCTCTTTTGGTCTGGGTGGACGCTTCCTGTTTGCCTCAGTAATGACAGGAAAGGTCAGTACAAAAGGGACTTTGTTCAAGACCATAGTAAATTAACTGTACATGTACTTGTATAGCACCTTTCTGTCTTATCAAGATACTCAAAGTACTTTACACTACAGTCTGTGCCTCATTTACCCGTTCATACAGCACTCTGCTATACCAATACAAAGAATAATCAGTGCTTTATCACATTCATACACCGATGGGACACACATCGGAGGAAATGAGGGCTTCATTGTCTGCCCACAGACACTTTGCATGTGACTGCTGGTGGAATCGAAACCCCAACTCTTGCATTGGAGGACGACTGCTCTAACCACTCAGCCACAGCCGTCCCAAGTTACCCAACTAATTAAAACACCGGAGAAAACATTTGTTGATTCTTTAGGTTTGTAGAAAAAGACAGTATATTCAGTATTGGTACATTTTGACTGAAAAGAAAGAGAAGTTGTGTCAAAATTCTGTAAGGGGAAGTAGGTTGCTGCTGATGGGAAATGGTTCAGATGGTGACAGATGATGGTACATGATGAAATGTCTACTTATATTGCCTCTTTTCTATATCTATATATCTTCTTCTTCTTTAGGCTTTTCCTTCTTTAGGGCTCCCCACAGCAAGTCATCCTTTGCTGTCCTCTGTACCCTCTGTCCTCACTCCAACTAACTCCATGTCCTCTCTAACTACATCCATCTATCTTCTCTTTGGCCTTCCTCTTTGTCTTTTTCCTGGCAGCTGCATTTCTAACATCCTTCTACCAGTATACCCGTGGTGCCTCCTCTGGACATGTCCAAACCATCTCCGTCTGGCCTCTCTAAAGCCCCCAGTATAGCTCTGCGTACGGCTGTACGCCGTACATACGCGCGTATGTACGGCGTAGCCTGTACGCGCAAAGCTCAAATTTTATGAGTGCGTACGCAAACGCGGTGTCGGCACAATAAACTTCCCGGCGCCGGACTGTTTTGTATGTGACACCGATGTATTAAATTCCCCTTCTTCATCC
>JARVGV010000111.1:21894803-21913564 GCA_031762435.1 Hypsolebias longignatus | reverse complement strand
GTTACCGATCGCCGTTTAGTTTCGGTTTCGTTTTACGGCCGAAAATCTGCGTATACGGCCGTGGATCCGGGCGGATCCAGTATACGGCTGAATTGGTATACGGCCGAGCCGTTAGAACGGATCTCGGCCGTAAACCGGGGACTACCTGTATTGACTTTTGGTCCCTTTGAAATTATTTTCTTATTTTAGTAAAACAACGTTCATGAACTTGAATATGTTTTATTTGCTCCGTTTTGTCGTACTTGGTTTGATTTCCTCTTCAATTATTTTCATTAGTCCAAAGTTCATGCTCAATAATCCAGAATTTATTTTTTATTTTTGCTGTGACGTTTCATCCTTCATCCAAAGGACTTCATCTACAACAAACAAAACTGATTCCTACAAACAGCATAATCCACATGAATAAATAAATAAATAAATAAATAAATAAATAAATAAATAAATAAATAAATAAATAAATAAACAAACAGTTTGCTGGTGCTAGGGTGGCCTCCGTGGCCCACCCTCTCCCCCATCAACTCCTCTGAGACCATCATGCCAAGTTTTTTCTACAGCAAGTGTTTTCACTACTCATTACTTCTCAGTTATTTAATTTCCTTTTGGGATTAATAAAGTATTTTTGAATTGAATTGAAAGGATAACTATCCAACATTATCTACTTTTGGTTTATAGCTAGTTTTTTTTCTCTTGGTTCAGCTTACAGCTAGCATTTTGATAATTTCAGCTTTTAGCAACTGTTTGGTTACTTTCAAGTAGTTTGTTTATGTTTTGCTGATTTTAGCAAACATTTTGATACCTTTAAATTTTAGTTAGTTTTTGCTACTTTTAGCTTTCATCCAGCCTTTGGTTCTGTTAGCCACTTACTAGTCTTTTGCTACTTTTAGCATTTACGTCTGCATTTTGTCACTTTTAGATTTAACTAACTTTTGCAACTTTTAACTTTTAGCTAGAACTTTGCTTTATTTCAGCTGTTAGTATTTAGTTAGCCTACTACTACTTTCAGCAAAAAGTTACATAAAGTTGCAAAATTCTGCCTATTGGAAGGTCGGGGGTTTGATCTCCAGACCCTGCCAAAGTGTCCGTGGGTGTGACACTAAGCTACTGTATACATCTAATATACAAGTAGAGTAGTCCCTTGCTATTTCGCGCTTCATTTATCATGGATTTGCTCAAAATAAGATTGGACCTGACACAATTGGCTGATTGATGGATGAGCTGCATGATCGGCATGAAATTTTTATTTAAAATAAATTATTTAAAATTATTTAGCACCTGCTGCTCATTTGTGAAGCCCAGAGCTGCAGAAAAAGCTTCCCCCTGCATCTTTGTGCAGCCCTTACTGCTGCAGGATAAACTTCCTGCTGCAGCTGATCAGCTGTTCACCCTGCAGAGCAGAGAAGTGGGCGTGGCCAAGAGCACTTGCAGGGGGCAAAGAGCAGAGGAGGCAGAGAACTGAAATCATGACATTCTGTGCTCTTTTAGAGCATTTAGAGTTTAGAAACATTGTTTAGAATATTGCAAGAGTGTGAGAAGGGTTTAAAATGCCTTAATATATAAATATTAAAATAAACTACTACTTACTACCTGTACTACTACAGGTATTCCTACTTCATGATTTTTTTTTTACTTATTGCGGGGCTTCAGGGTACGGATCCCCCACGATAAACTATTGTATTTCAAGTAAGCGTTAGCTTGTTCATGGTTTTTTAGTAAAATCGTTCAGCAATAAGCATTCACACTGTTTTCACAGGAATTTCAGTTTCTCTAGTTCATTTGTAAATACACCAGTCAGTCAGCTGGTGACCAAACCTTTCAATATCAGCTTGATTTGTTAATTTAATAGTAATGAGAGGATTTTCTCTTTCTTTTGATCTCCAAATAACATGTTGGACAATGTTGAGTAAAGTTTTATGGAAAGGAATTTTCTTTTACTATACATATTATATATATGATTTAAATATTTTGATTTTTGCATAAATAATGAACAAAAGAAAGCAATGACATAAATGTGAAGGAATACAATTTGGGCTTTTAAACAAGATGGTTTGTAAACATTTTTCTGTTGGGTTTTGTTTGGATCTGGAGGATTTCATGGAGAAAGCTTTTTTATTTTGGTGCTTTTTGGAGAAACTTAACATTTTTAGTGTAAACATCTTATTAAACATACAGTCAGATTTTTTACTAGAATCAGAAAATGGAGAAAACATTTTATTTGTTGGGAAATATAGTTCTTGGAGAAAAGAGGAAAATAGAATGGGTCACAACTTGGTGTTTGTTTTTATCCACCCTCCAGTCACTGCCTCTGGTTTGTCCTTGAACCGCCTGTAATTGTTGTTTTCAGATAACTCTGTGCAGTCTGTGGTGTCCTTTGACCAGGGAGGGGAATGGGTTCCCCTGAGGAAACCTGCCAACTCTAAGTGTGACGCAACAGCCAGAGACCCTAACAAAGTAAAAAAAAAAAAAAAAAAAAAGAATGGATGGCTGTCAAATAAAACTCAATCATTGTGTACATTTTTTTTAGCTTGACTCTAGAAGCAGCATGACGACAAACTGTTTATATTTTTGTCTACAGTGCAGTCTCCACATCCATGCAGCTTACAGCACCGCCATGAAGCTGAAAGTCCCCATGCTGCCTCTGTCGGAGCCAAACGCTGTGGGTCTTATCTTAGCTCATGGTAATCACACCCACCTTACTGCATTTACATATTTTGTATATTAAATGTGGTTTCTCTTTGCCTGATGAACATTTAAAACGTTTTAACAGGCAGCGTTGGGGACGCCATCTCCGTGATGCGGTCTGATGTGTATGTGTCTGACGATGGTGGCTACAGCTGGATTAAAGCGCTCGATGGGCCACATCATTATGCTATTCTGGACTCGGGAGGACTGCTGGTGGCCGTGGAGGAGAGCACTAGTGACCGTGCTGAACTTATCAACCAGATCAAGTGAGTTAGAGGCATGTCAAGTACAGTATGCGCTGTTTATCAATCCATTAGTCCAGGTTTTGTCTGACCAGCCAGGGTGTGATGGGTCTTTGAAAATGTTTGTAGCTCTGCTAGCCTAGCGATAGCGAGCTATTCCATTAAGGGACAGCATAAAGCAGCTCGTGATCCTGTGTGTGGTGTTGATGACTCTCTGAATAGCTCTCCTGTCTGCTGCAGAGTACCCACCCCACACTGTAATGCAGTACACATTGTATTAAATCAAACTTCAACTCTTATTGAGAACATGAGTTTCTGTTTACAATATGAACTGTGTTTTTTACAGTAAATGTTTGTACTTTAAAGTTCAAACGTTGACTGAGAAATCAAAAAAATTGAGTCTGTAGAAGTCTGGATTTTTGAAAAGGGACATGTTGAAGGGCCCTGTAATGTTCAGGCTGCTGTTGTTCGTCTGGCATTTGTTTAGCATATATCTTAGATCCTTATTTACCATTTCTTTTTATACTTTATACTTTGCTGTTTTGGATGTAACTGGGACCCTGTGTACATAATTTCATTCCACCTCATGTACCACATGTGATGCAAATGACAAATTGAACTTAAATGAATCTGTCCTCAAATGCCATTATTTCCTGCAGATGATGGGCAACTTGATGTCTGATTCTATTTTATATCTGTGTGCATACTTGGCAAATTTTACAGATTATAAAACATTTTCAAAAACCAAAAAGAGCAGGAATATAGTGTAAAATGTACGTTTCGTGTCCTGACAGATTTTCCACTGATGAAGGGCAGTGTTGGAGTGTGTACAACTTCACCTCAGACCCAATCTACTTCACTGGGCTGGCATCAGAACCAGGCGCTCGCTCCATGATGGTCAGCATCTGGGGCTACAGAGACAACTTCTTAAGCCAGTACTGGGTCTCCTTCACCATCGACTTCGGGAAGCTGCCCATCAGAGTCTGTATGTGACACCAGATCATTTCTGATGTCAAATAATGAACGTTTCTCTCATATTTTGATCACTTGTAAGAATTTGCTTGTGTTTCTAGGTGACAATAAGGATTACGTGCAGTGGTTGGCCCACTCTGACGACATCAGTGACCCGAATGACGGCTGCATGCTGGGTTACAAAGAGAAGTTCCTGCGCCTCAGAAAAGACTCTGTTTGCTTAAATGGACGGGGTTATAAGATTAACACACAGCCAACTCCCTGTCCATGCACCCTGGATGACTTCCTGTGGTAAGACCATTGATAGCGTCATCAGCCTGGTTAATTTTGGTGACTGCATCATGCAGCATCATGCTTATTCCTCTTTTACCTGTAGTAGAGACTTAAAAAGAAGTGAAACTAAATTGCATTTTTATTAGGTCAAACTGAAGCTTCTTAAATATTACTACGTTCTTATTTGGCTCAGCTCAATTTTTTTTAAATGCAATATGAAGTGATTTGCGGCTTAAAACTAAACACTATAGAACTAAACCAAACAGCTGAGTAATGGTAGTGACAGAAAATGTAAGTTACATCCTCTAAACAAAGATACCGTGATGTTGTTGTTTTTTTATTCTTTGCAGTGATTTTGGATATTACCGTAAAGAGAACAGGTCGGAGTGTGAAGAGCAGCCAGATCTAAAGGGCAAAGTGTTGGAGTTCTGTCTGAACGGCGAAGAGAAAAAGCTGATAACCACTGGGTAAGTATCATTAGACTTATGTTCCTGAAAAACACTGATGGATCAAAAAGCAGCACATCCTGTATGTGTCGGCTTGTGTTGGCTCCTTTAATTACTGACTCATAACTTCACTGACGATTTAGCTCGTTTGATAATCATTTTTACTATTTGAGTTTTATTTTACCCACAGGCTTGCTCAAGTGTTGTTATTGTGGTGTTAATTTGACTGTTTTTAAAAATTAATGGAAGCTAAAACATTAGAAGGCAAAAAAGAAAAATCAGAACCATCTACCGGTAAGTGCCAAAACAAGAATGAAAACTTTTTTATATTTGATCAGTGGATTAAAACTGTCTTTTTGTAGGTTTGGAAACAAAGAAATGTCCAAACATTTCCCAGTTTAAAAAAAGATGTAAAGAAATGACATTCAAACGGTTTTAAGCTGAGGAGAGATTTTTAATTTCATAGGACATGTGCATGCGTGTTTATAATATTTATGTGTGGGAGAAATGTATCAAGTTGTTTCAAGATGAGCTACAGTACCGGTATGTGACTTGGCTAAAATAATTCACTGACAAATGTTTATCTAATATACTGGATGAACTGATAAAGATGAGCACTGGCCAGATAAAAACTCATGTTGGTGGAACTCTAGTTTTTCTTTTGTAAACGGTGTCTTCTTTATATTATTTATTACTATTTTTTTTTGTCTTTTTTATCTGTTTGTTTCTACTATGTTTGAAAGGAAACTAAGTGTAACTATAGAAATTGCATTTCCTACGAAAATGCAGTATGAATGCTTATTGCAGAAGAACTTGCTGAAAAACAGCTGAAATTAGCTTAACAAATGCTGAAATGTAGCTGAAATGGAAGAACAAGCCTAAGTTAGCAGACAAAAGTAGAAAGAACACATATTTGCTGAATTATGTTTAAATGAGCAGAAATTAGCACAAAAAATTAGAAAATCAGCTAAAACAGCTGAAATTAACTAAATATGGCTGAAAAGTAGCTGAAAAGGAAGAAAGAAGCTTAACCTACCAGAAGGAAGCAGAAGGAGCTGAAATGAGCTAAAACATGTGGAATTAGCGGAAAAAGGTAAAATTAAAAACAGCTAAACAGTAGCTGAAATAGCAGAAAAAGCTGAAACTAGCAGAAAAAAGGCAGAAAGGAGCACAAGCTGAAATTAGCTGAATGAAGTTAATGAGGCAGAAATTCCCACCAAAAACTTGAATTATCTGAAAATGGCTAAAATTAGCTAAAAATGTAGCTGAACAGGTAGAACAAGCTTAAATTAGCAGAAGAAAGCAGAAAGAAAATGGTTGCTTAAAGAAGCAGAAATGAGCACAAAAAAGGGGAAATTATCTGAAAAAAGCAGAAATTAGCAAAAAAAAAAAAAAGCTGAATAGTAGCTAAAAAAGGCAGAAAGAAGTTTATATTACCAGGAGGTGAAAAGAGACCATTTTTGCTAAATTAGGCTGAAAAAGGTTTAAATGAGCTAAAAAAAATGTGGAATTACCTGGAAAAGCTAACATTTGTGTAAAAACTAGCTAAAATAGCAGAAAAAGCTGAAACTTAAAGCTGAAAGGAGCATAACAAACTGAAATGGGAAGAAAGAAATTAGAAGAAGCACAAAAATGTTGTAGCCAGCAGAAATAATCTGAAAGGAGCACAAAACAGCTGAAATTAGCTGAAAGCAGCTGCAAAAGTTTAAATTTGCACAAGGAAGCTGAAAGAAGCTGAAGCAGAACAAAATGTGAAAGGGGCAGTAAACGGTTGTAAACACATCTAAAGATTTGAAGGATATAATATGAGATCAATTCATTTCCCATGAGGAAAAAAGTGGCAGAAAAGGCTAAAATGGTTCAAAAAGCTAAAGTTGCTTCAATATCAAAAGTCGTAGCACCCTTCTGAAAGAGCTGAATGTTTTGATATATGATTTGTTGAAATAGCACAAAAATTGTGGATCGAGAAAGATGTTAAGAAACGTATGGTAGAAAAATGGATCTCAATAGTGTGAATGCTTCATAAACATTCACACAATGATACTGAGCAACAGCTTTGAGATGTGTGTCAGAAGAAGAGAGGAAGAGTTGGTTGAACGAGGAGGAAGAACTTGTCATGCAGTTAGAGGAAGCAGATCAGGGCGACAGTGAGTTGTAAGTAAATGCAGACCAAATGGAAACTTTTGGCCAGTTTTACTCTCATAATAACAAACGTTAACCTGATTTATCTTCATGGAAAGTTGGGAGGTCTGTTTAGTCAGTGCAGGTTGATTTAAATATATTGAGACTATATATAATCAGACTTTTAACTGAAACAGATAAAGTTACAGATTAGTAAAGCAAGTAAGTAATTTCTTAATGTCCTAAACACACATTATATTTTTAAATTAAAAGCCACTCAATCAAGTTACAAATCTCCAGCTACCTTTTCATAAAAATCATGTATTTTCGATTCGCAGCTACAGAAAAATCCCAGGAGATAAATGTGAGGGAGGAACTGTCCCTGATCGTAAAGAGATCGACCTCAGACAGAGGTGTGCCGGTGACCAGGTGACCTCAGACCTTCAGGTCAGTATCCCTGCTAAATAAAAATGTTCATTTGATCTATGATCATTTTGACGTTCTTCTACATTTGTTTTTCTGTTTTCTACAGAAAAGCGGTCACTCCTCCAAGTCTGCAGCCATTGTGATAGCTGTGGTCCTCGTCATGCTGCTGAGCATTGCAGCAGGGGTGCTCTTTGTCAAGAAATACATCTGCGGCGGCAGGTTAGTGTGCTCCTTCCTCCTGCTAATTAAAACCTGTCGACTAGATGACCTCAATAACAATTTCATCTAGTCTGTTTTTAACAAAAGTGTTTCACTATAAATTGTGTTTTGATTGTGCGCTGCAGGTTTTTGGTCCACAGGTACTCGGTGCTGCAGCAGCATGTTGAGGCCAGCGTGACTGATGAGATGGATGAGCCACTGGAGACCGAACACACTCAGAATGGCAAAATAGTGTTTCACGATGACTCTGATGAGGTACAATGAATATCACACAACAGACACACAAACACCAGGTTTTCTGTCAAACACACAATTTTATACTAAGAATAATTTAGTTTTAAGCGTTGCTCTGTTTATAGCAATACATAATACTGAGGTTTACTTATTACCTCTAACATTGGGAGTAGAGCTGCACAATATATTCAACATTTATTGCCATTTCAAAATGAATAATGCAAAGGACTGCAATAAATCACAAAGACACAAACTGCGTACTAATCAGACGCTCCTCTGCTCACAGCTGATTTAAATCTTTCAATAGACCTTTTAAAATGCTGAATAGTATGATTTTTTTTTTCATAAATGGGCGTCATTCAACTTAATTAAGTCAGATTTTTTTTAAAATAATAAAGTTGCTTTCAATTAAAAGTCTTATGAATCATTACGTCAAACAAACAAAACTTTTGTTAAGTTCTTAAAGTTGAGCTTTAAAATTATTACTCTCTTTAGACAATTTGGACATGTTAACTAATGCTGCTGAGGGACAGAGGTCAGACCAGTTAATAAATAACCAAACAAACAAACAAACAAACAAAAAAATATATATATACTGTATAAGGATAGTCTCTTAGGTAACATTAAACCAAATACTGTTTTATTCAGCTTATTGTCTAAAAACACAACAACTTTTGTTGAACTGATTTTATTGTTTATGGTCATTGGTCTGCAAACTTTTCAAACAGAAAAGCCTTTCCTGCCTCACAAGTTTGTCCGAGATTGAAATCAAGTTATTTCAGCTCATCAACAAGTTTTATATAAAGCCCACTGAATAATTATTTTGTTAGATTTTGAAATGTAAGATTTATAATTATGACATTTAGCAGTGTTTTTATATGTTAGCATAAAATAAGTTTTGTTTCTGCACCCTTTGATAAAGTTTACTGAAACATGCAAGCCTTTATGAGTATTTTATATTTGTTATAGGTAATGAGTACTGTAGTCCCTTTGAAAAAATAATGCTAAATGTAAATATAATTTTTTTTATAGTTGTGAATTAAATTTCCTCCAATGAAAGAACAAGCTTTCAGTTATTGCAACTCAACATTATTTTTAAGACAAGTATTTGTTTCTAAAGCTCAATGTTCTCAAAATGATTTGCAATATTTTTTGCAGATCGTCTTATTTTTATGATTTATAATTTAGTACTCTGTATGCAAAACTGCACTTTGTGTCCCCTTTTCTGTTTTGCATTAATGGAATCATTCTGTCACAGAAATGGTTCATTCACAAATTGCAGAATGCAAAATAAGAAAACCTTTTAAATCAAGCCTTTCCTTTTGTGGTTATTAAAACAATCTAAACTATTATTTCCATGTTATGTTTAATCAATATGGAACTGCAGCTTGGGCCCAGGGCCACAAACTGCAGACCCCTGTTGTAGGTATTACAGCAGTGCTGCGCTCTGCTTTTATTCTGAAAAGGTCCTGTGCGTGGTTGTGACACTGATGTGTGAACAAACACATATTGCCTGATGACTCTACCGTTGCTGCAGTTATTGCTGCTTCGGGAACTTTCTGCAAGACGTTAACACAGTAACACACACGAACTAACAGACTCACAATGTTTAGATGACCCCAGTTAGTTTAACGGGTAATTATTCTGGTCTTTGCGTCAGATTCTGGTTGGAGCTAGGGACAGGACCAGGCTCAGGTTAAATTATGAGTCAATAAGTAACATGAAACAGACTTTAGCTCACTCAGATTCAGCCTGAAAGCACTGAAATTTGACACCCATACAAAAGCAACCTGGAAAAACTTGGCACGATGCAGCTGTTTTCACAAGAAGAGAAGAGAAGAGGGATACTTTAAGGTTTAGATGATGCAGATGGTGGTCAGTTTGGTTTATTGAGTAGATATATGTAAACACAGCCATCAGTTTGTTTGCTCTCCTCTGTTGGTTCTGGCTTCAGTGGTATGCTCTTATGTTTGAACAGGATATGCTGGAATAGCAGGCGACACCTGTTACACAACTGCGCAACAGGTTTCCTGTCCACCTTGTGGCCGGTCGCTGTTCCTGTCACTCTTCTCTCTGGTTACTTCCTCCTTTAACGCCTGAGCAGAAACGGCAGCGCTGGGACCAGACAACCCCCGTCGCTCTGCTGGGATCTGCAAAGTTGATTGAATGTATGGATACTTCCTGAGACTTGACGCTGCAGCTGAGGAGAACCATGAAGGAAGTCCTGTTAGGTTTTAGCTAAATGTTTAGTTTTTTATTTGATGAAATAAAAAACTGATGCAGCCCAACGTCAGACAGAACCAGAGCAGGCTTTGAAAGAGAACTAGCTGTACAAATCTCTCCTTTGCTTACCTATCACCTGAGACATCACCTGGAAGTTCTCACTTCTGCTTAAGATTTGTTCGTATTGTAATGCACTTGTAAATATATACGTATATATTTTTTTTTCACGGCTTTTGATTTTAATCTGATGGACAATGAAAAACCTCTCTGGCTAATATTTCTCTCAGATCACTTGAGTCTTAATCCCTAATTTTATTGAAATATTGGTTAATGTTTCCTATTTGGCATAAAAATGAGGTTTTTAGCTTTACTGAATATGAAAGCTCCAACTTTAATCAATACATGGAATACAGACATCAGACTATCAGAATACAAGCGACATGTTCCTTTTCTAGTAGGTTTGAAAGCAATAAACATTATACTGTATTTAGCATTTTGTCCATGCATGCTACATAATTCTTTTGGCAAAGCACCTCTTACTGTTTGTTCTGTGGGGGCTCCATTGCGCAAACTGTGTCAATGCCCAGAATGGTAAAATGTCTGTTTTAAGACAGAGTTGGTTTAAAACTTTGACTGCAGCTTTTGCTCCTGAAAGCACAAGATTCATTGTATATTGTGAGTTTGTTGAACATTTTTCCTAAATATGATCTATCACGACAGGAGTGAACACTGTAATCATTTGGACGCCATATTTGTAATCATATGAGTTGGTTTTCTACAAGATATGTAACATATTTTGCGACACCTACGGTAACCAAAATATAATTTGGTGATGGAAACTTAGAAGCAATGCAGGAAGCTGTAAATGTTGTGTAGCATAGTAATTGTTGTAGCCTGTTTGAAAATCAACATGGCTTTGGATAAGCTGCGACACAAGCATCCTTTTTTTTTTATGCATTGACAAATCTCTAAAATTGCAGGATTGTCTTGTACATTGAACTGCTGTTAGTTTTTAATGACTCAAGTCTTTCATGACTTTTTTTTTTTCTTTGAAACATTTACTGCAGTTATTTGTCTATGTTACATACTTTTTTTTGTGCAGGTTTAATTTATGACCAGCTGGTACAGAGTGCAGTAAACTGGATGTGGTTAAGTGCCTGGTTTGATAATCTAACGAGGCCAGCATCGATCAATCATTTTATATAGAAGCTAATAATCAATTGGTTTAGTCCATTTTGTCTGAATTGATCTGGAGTTGCACATCCTGAGCAGCACATTTTGTACGAGCTTCCACTAAACTGCATGTTTACTGGAATCACTTTTTTTTTTTTTTTTTAAATAAAATTAAAAAATGTGGTTAGTCTAGTTAGTTTGCTGGTATTGAAGTTAAGTTTAGCTGAGGCAGTTTTACTGGGGACTAAACTTAATACTGTATAAAAAACAAAGTGGGTTCAGGTTACAAAGTGGTTGCATTACACTGGAAGACACCTGACGAGGTGAATAAATGCTTTACTGTATTTTGTAAAGTTTATTTTATTTTCCTTATTGCTAGACTGCTGTTAATTTGTCATGTAGAAGGTTCTGAAAATATACAAAAAATTTGACAATTGCTGTTGTTCATTTCTGTATACAGTATATGATGCAATGACCTTTTGGGTTTGACAATAAATTCATATCTTCCACTTTTGTTTGCATTATTTCTCTCATGGACATAAACTACAAAATAAATCAAGCCAAATGTGAAAAACCGAACATTTTATTAGGTTACAAGGTCAAAATGTATGCTTTGTTCAATCTCGGCATTTTTTAGGTTTTATATTTTTCTATTTTCTGTAGATTTTTATTACAATATTTGCTTGTGTTTATTTAAATAATTTTCATTTTACAAACAAATAATTGAACATTTCAGTTGGCTTTAACATTTGTTTATGACTTATGATCATATGCAGCAGTAAAAATCAATGCAGGAAGTCACGGAGCTGATGAGTATCGTGACACACATCCTCAACACTAGATGTTCTCATAATCTATAAAGAAATTGTCCCTCTTCGTCAAAGAATTCATTGCCAACCTGCACTGCAGGAGGAGGTTTAGCCATGTCCAAAAACTCCTCAAGTTCCTTCTCTGTCAGCACCTGTCCATCCCAGCTCTCCTCTTCTTCCAAGTCCTCCATGAGCTGGGTACCAGTAATGTCCTCGTTTGCTGTGGACCTAATCAGGGTGGCATCTTCACGTTGCTCTCTTGTTAGCTGGGTGGTGGGAACAGTGACTGAGGTTAGACTTTTACCTGAAGGGTCTGAGCTGTTACCTTGAATCAACCGAGCCTGACCAGTCACAGAGCTCAAAGCAACTTCTTTATTCCCTGATGGGAGAATAGCTTGCGTATGACCTTGAGGCAATTTCAGTTTGCCCTGTTGTGTCCCTGCACCTGAAGGCAACATCTGCTGATTATGTTGAGCCATGACTTTGACATCCTGCTTGGCCTTTCTGTCAGAAGAGGGGATAAATTTGCTTCTAAGGACCCTGAAAATGACATCTGGGGTGACAGAGAAGCTCTCAGCCAGGCGCTCTACGGTCCACTCTTCTGGCTGCTCTCGCTTCAAATACCTAAAAAATAAAAATGTGCAGGAGCTTTGTTTGAATGGATGCTTATACAAAAAGTCCTTTGAACTGGTAAGACAGAGCACTCACCTTATTTGTTCAATAGCATCCCATGTTAACTTCCTTTGTGGAGGTCCTGATGGAGTCATCTGCCTCCTCATTATATGGTACTTTACTGCCCTCTGCCTCTTCTTTTCAGCGCTAACATGAAAACATGGGACAAGATGGTCGAAATTATCTGACATATGACACACACGCTGCATTTTTCTATGTGATTATAGTTTATATTTGTAAAAATGAATAGCTTTTACTCATGCAAAGCCTGGAGCTTGTCCTCCACATCATCATCCTCCATCTCCTGCTCTCCATCATCGCTGTATTCGGGTCTGTGGGAGACCCCTTTTCCGCACGCATGTCCCATCCATGATTTACTGCTGGCGAACCTGCAACGTTTCAAAGAAGCTGAGGGGATTGCTGAAGATGGAGCACAAAGCCTGGAGAGCAGGGAAAAGACCTGAAGATGTCGGGCCATCATGCTCTGGGACGATGGATCATATACTAGTTAGCTTATGCTCACAAGATAAATGGTTTCGGTGAACATTAGCACTAAAAACACAGACTTCCGCTGTTTACAGAAAAATATATCGTCCTCCCCTAAAGTTCAGAGGGTATCTTATAATTATTGTACTTAAAGTTTACAACTGGATTTAAACTAAATGCCTCCGCTCCTTCACATGCATCTTCCGTAAGAGGACACGTTAAAGTACTTCCGCATCCGCAATTTTGACCTTTAATGCGCATGCTCATTTTTGCATTGTGGTCTATACTTCCGGTTCACTGAACTAGTTCATTTCTGCCCTTATTTGCAAACATAAACAACTGTCTAATACCTCATAATATGGTAAATAATGTTTCAAATAATATTTCAAGTTGTGAAATTTCAGCGGCCCCTCTAACGGATCATTGCTCGGCTACTTTATATCTCTCTTTGAATAAATGTAAACCATCTTCAAACTTAACTTGGAAATTTAATAGTAACCTGTTGCATAATAATATCTTCTGTTCAGAAATCCTGAACCTCATTGAAGATATCTCATTAATGGATCTGTCACCCTTGAATAAGTGGGAGTGGCTTAAATTTAATGATAGGACAGCTGCAATTAGGTAAACTTGCCTCAAATCAGAGGAGACAGAAACAATCCCATCTTGTTAGCAATATTAACTCTTTATGTTCAAGATCAATTTTAACGTCTGATGAACAGAGTCAACTTGATGTTTTCAAATCTCAACTTGATGACCTATTTCTAGATAAGGCAAGGGGGGCTTTCCTTTGCTCCAGGGCTCATTGGATCGAGGAGGGTGAAAATAACTCTTAATATATTTTAAATCTTGAGAAACAGAGACAGACCAAAAAGAAGATAGGGAAACTAAGGATTAATGATAGTGTCACTGAAGTGAAGACCCTGATTTCATAAATATAACAATTAGAATTTTCTATAATAATCTACATTGTTCTAAGTATTCTGAATCCAATTGTCAGTCATTAAAAAAAAAAAATGAAATTCAGGAATCCAATAATTCTCAGTCGGGTCATCTGGACAGTTTCTTTTTTTTATAGAAACGTTTCACCTTCCATCCGGAGGGCATCATCAGTCAGAGGAGTTTCAGCAAACTGTTTCCCCACCAAGCAGTAAACAACTTAAGTGGACCATCCAGTTTGCTGGAGCCAAGATGAATTCTGGAGGCCGTCCTGTCCCTCGTCAACTCCTCCCAGGCAGGCAGCCACAGCCAAAGAGGTTCAAGGCAAGTGGCTGTGGCTCCAATCTCACCGAAATGATTTATATTAAACAACTCAAAAGCTTACTTTATTAATTACACAAAATTCTAATTTGCATGATATTAGCAGTTTTTGGTAAAGAATACACGGTAAATCAATTTGCTGATGATACAACAATTTTTCTAAGAGACAAAACTATGGTAGACATAGCACTAAATCTATTTGAACCTTTTCCGAGGCATCTGGTTTGTCCTTCAACATTGATAAATGTGAACTTCTGCCGATCTATTCTAGCTCTGAGACGTCTGTTGCCTCCATTAAAGAATCAGAATCAGAACATAAAGAAAGCTAATTCAATATTCTTTCTATTTATATGGAGGAACAAAACTCACTTTTTAAGACAATCTCAACTTATTAAAGATCATGATAAGGGTGGTATTAAACCTTTAGATTTTGAGGCCTTAATTGGCTCATTCAGAACAAATTGGCTGAAGACCTATTTGTCATCTCCCAACTCTGTGGTTTCATATCCCTAGAGCCATATTTAATAAGCTTGGTGGTCTAGACTTTTTGCTCAAATGTGATTTTGAATTAACCAAGATCCCTATCCTACTATCTAATTTCCACAAACAAGTTTAGCATTTCTGGAAAATGATAGTCACCCACAATTTTACCCCACATGGATCCTTACTGTGGAATGATAGATCAATATTTGTTAATAGAAAATCTATTTTTAAAACTGACTGGTATGAGAAAGGTATTTTATATGTCACTGATTTAATGGACAGAGATGGTGTTTGTTAAGTCACAGAGAGTTTGCCAATAAATTTAATCTAAATTGTACTTGTTATGAATATCTAAAAATATGCAAAGCTATTTCTGTAGCTCTCATTAATTTAATCCAGAACACCTTAACATATTCTAATGTTACTTCAACGCTACCCACACTGCAAATGGATTACAATTGAGTCCCAGCTGATCTCTATTCCTATAAACTTATACTTGTATTCATCAGAAAAAGCTTATCAAACAAACAAAAAAACCTTTTCTGAAAAATACAATGCTTATTGGGCAAAAAGCACTTGATTATTTGGGAGAAACGCAATATCTATCCCAGTTCTCACCCAGTTTTGGAAACAGGGATTTTGGTAGAGCAGACCCAGGATTTAAGCTCTGGTCTGCTAAGGGGGTAGCTAAGATTTCTGATCTTTTCACATGGAGGTGGTATTTATGTCATTCGAAGAACTTAAAAACAAACATGATATTCCTACAAAACATTTCTATAAATAATGTATCTTCAAGTTCGGAGTTTCATTTTATCCAAGCAACAAAATAATCTTGATCTAACCTCTTTGACTTCATTAGAAGACATTATTGTAAGTCACCTATATGATAGAGGACAGGTGTCTCGTCTCTATTCCTTGTTTGTTGACAAATGTAAAGAATCTTCGGCCAACATTCTAAAGGCATGGGAAACAGATTTGGGAGAAAGCATGTCGAGTGAGGAGTGGTCAGAAGCCTGCACTTCGATTCATATACAATCTGCCACCACAAACTCCAAATTACCACAGTACAAGGCTGACTTGGCAATACATCACTCCAGTTAAATTGCATCACTTTAACACTAATATTCCTGACACTTGCATTAAATGTACAGTACTTTCCAAAAAGTTCTTTATTTCATTGTGTGTGAACGTGTCCTCGAGTGTTAGCTTTTTGGAGGGACGTATTGATTGTGATTAGTCAGATGATTGGTAAAAAGGTTCCTTTAAATCCTAAAATGTGTATCTTGGATAACTTTGTTATCCCAAACAACCTGAGATCCTAAATGTCTCCTTTTTGGAAGCTAAACGCTGCGTCCTCATGGAAGAAAGAGTCATTATGTGGAATTTCACAATGGATTACACAAATGACGTTTTACTTTGCACTTGAAAAAATCAGCCATTTTATTAAGAATAAGCTTGATAAATTTTGGAATGTCTGGTCTGTCTTTTACACTTGGCTGGGCCAAAATGATATCCAACTCGATGGCTGGAAAAAGGATTTGTTATAAGGTCATATGGTGAGTCAAACTGATGTGTATGCTGGTTGTTCTATTGAGGGTCTGCTGCAAACTTTTTATTTTTATTTTTAATTAATTTTTCTCCTCCCCTGTGTGTATGTCCTTTTGGTTTTTGTCTTGTCTGGGTCTATATTTTAAATATTTGTAAGTTAATATATGTATGCTTCTTGTTCTCTTGTTAAAATCAATAATTATATGTTTAAAAAATAAATTAATAAAAAAATACATCTTTAAAAAGTCTTCAATTTATCTGAAATGCTGCTACCAGAGTCTTAACTGGAGTTAGTAGAGATCACATCTCTTAGCTTCGCTCCACTGTCTCCCTCCTTGTCTATTGCAGAATTTAATTCAAAATCTTACTTCCAACTTACAAATCTCTCAACAACCTAGCTCCATCTTACAGTATTAGAGGTCTTATTGTTCCATATTTTCATAACAGAGCACTTCACTCTCAGACTGCAGCTTGTGGCTCCTAGAGTTTCCCAAAGCAGAATGGGTGGAAGATCTTTCAGTTATCAGGCTCTTCTCTTGTGGAACCAACTTCCAGTTTCTGTCTATAAGGCTGACACATTGTCCAGTTTTAAGACTGGGCTTAAGACTTTGCTTTTTGATAAATCCTATAAGATGGCCTGTCATGCTGCTTGGACTATTGGAAGGCAAATTGACCACATTTCTTTAAATACATTTTTAAAATTGAATAGTTTTCATTTGAATCTGTCTTAACATGTGATTCTTGACCTGCCATTGTGTATTTGTTCTTACCAAACCCAGCCAGTTGAAGCAGATGGCTGCTTGTCCTGAGCCTCACTGTTGCCTTTGTGCTTGCTCAAGATGAGAGTTCTGTAATGAAGTTAAACTCAAAGCAGTCTATCTGCTCCTCAGATAAATATGTAGTGTTAACTTTAGAATTTTTTTTTTTTTAAATATATGAATGTTTCTGGTCAGCGGCCAGAGATGACTTCTGCTCTGTCTTGGTGCTATATAAATAAAATGAATTGAAAATTTAATTGAATTGTTGTTTTAAGCCTTACTTTGAATGCATCTGATATGAATCTCATTTAAATATATATGAAAACACAATTCTCAATCGTGTTTGTCATCCTTTTGTTTTCCAATGATACGTTAAAAGAGCAACAATAAACTTATGAAATACAAAATAATTTAAATGTTAAAGAACAGTAACATTACTGAGCAGCACCACCGTCTGGTGACTATTGGAACTGCGGCCTGCCCTGTCCCTTGCAGCAGTAACATTACTGAGCAGCACCACCGTCTGGTGACTATTGGAACTGCAGCCTGCCCTGTCCCTTGCAGTCACGTGCCACGCGGCTGCGCACCTCCTCCCAGCCCAGTCGTGGCTGTTTCATTTGCGCCATTTTGTCTGCTCACTTTGTTGATTGGGTTTTAGCGAGCTGTACTGGAGCCAATCAGAGGGAAACCGGACAGTGAAGATACGGTAAGGGAGCCACGATTGAAGGCATTGGTAGTTGTCAGCACGGATTGGTTTGTCACGGACCAACCAAATTACTAACCCTGCTAAATGCAAAAAAAGTCCGAATTTTCGGTTTGTTTTTTTTGACAGCTTTGTCTCAGACTTGTTTGGCCTCAAAGAGCTTCTTCGTCTTCTCGTTGTTCGCTGCTGGCGATGAAAGACGAGCTCTCTGCCGAGCTAACATGTATGCTGCGATAGTGTGTCGAACAAAGAGACATTTTGATGATTTTACACATTGGCAAACACAGCCGGCAAATGTTCAGAAGGCATCAAAAAGACCGATTTTCGCTCCGTTCCAGAAAACCAAGCATCCATTTTGTTCTTGATTTTGCCACGTTCATAGCTGGCTTTGTTAGCTCAGCTTTCTTATTAAAAATACTGAAGGCAGTCCACATTTCACATTTAATCCTGTACGTTTATTACCATTTAAATTTTGAGGATCAAATATAAATTAAAGCAGCCTGTCAGAAACCAATACAGAGGATATTATTACACGTAAAGGCTTACAGTGCTATGACTAGAAATGAAGCTGTGAGGAACATAAACTGATTTAAAGAGGATTATTGAATGCCAGCTAACATAATGCATGTCTCTTTGTCCCAGTACTGAAGTATAACTAAAGGCATGGAGCAGTACACCACTGCCACCACTACCACTGGAGAGCAGATTGTTGTGCAGACTGCAAACGGACAGATTCAACAGCAGGTGAGCTCAGTCTGCTACTGTCCCTTTAACATAAAGAACTGTCCAATTACCACAACACACTTTGTTCCTTGTTCTTAAGAGCTGGTGCTAAATCTGTTTATAGATTACACATGTGGTGATGAAACTGATTTTGCTGAAGAGTCATGTAGTTTTTTTTTTTTTTTTTTTTCTAAGACTGTGGTGAGACCAGCTATGTTGTATGGTCTAGAGACTGTGTCACTGACAAAAAGACAGGAGAAAGAACTGGAAGTTGCAGAAATGAAGATGCTGAGGTTCTCCTTAGGAGTGAC
>JARVGV010000111.1:21826676-21841201 GCA_031762435.1 Hypsolebias longignatus | reverse complement strand
GCTTAGTCTTGTGATTCCACCTCCCCCTCCTTTCGCCGGTGTCTCTCGGCACGCCCACTTTGCAGTTTTTGAATCTCATCTCGGGGCGGAGCTACTGTTTCACTGTGGGTTAAGTCCCTCTTTAAGTAAACTTGAAATTTTTTATGATTTTCTGCACTTAAAGAACATGCTGTGTGACCATTTCTGCACTAAAGCTGATTTATGGTACGCAAAAAAACATAATAATCATAAAAGCCTTGACCCTTTCCAGACATGACTGAAATTCTGGGTCCTCTTGCTCCTCGTTGTTCCTCTGTGGTAATGAATCTTGGGATTTATTTAGACTTTTACAGGCCGGGGCATCAAATGCACTGGCCTGGGCTCTGGACAAATCCGCAGATTCATCTATGGAAACATTGTTACGACTTTTACTTCCTATATATAGGTTGTCTTCAACAATCAAATCACATTGTGTCTGACCCTGGCAGGGCCAATCCGAGAACCTCAGTAAACTGTCCAATTAGTGCTGGGTACAGGCGGTGTGCACAGAGGGCAGGGACTTAATCAAAGCATTTGACCCGCACTTACTGGGATTTCCTCATTCATGGGAAATAGTTGAAATCCCCACTCCCTAACACAAGCAAGGTTCAGTGTGTTACCTGAGCCTCTTGGAGAAGGGTAGACACACGCTGATTCGCTCAGTGTGGCGTGCATGTAGCCAAAGACATCTCAGAGGACATCACAGACCTGTTATTGCTCAATCTTACATAGCTGAACGCCACTTGTCCCTAAGAAGTTGGACGCTGACGGCACGGGGCCGCGTAAGTAGTTATAATAGTTGGAGGAGATCAGTGATGGATTTGACGTTGGGGCTTGGTGTGATGCTGATGCTGCTGGTTGTTGTGATGTTGTGTCAGGTGAGCTGATCACTTCAACAAAAAGGTATGGAAGGAGGTCAAAGAAGATTAAAGGATGCTAACAGAGATGAGGGGGGCTGGTTAATGGGTGGGAGGTGGTGGCCAGGATTATTAGCTTCTGGATTTAACTGGTTGGTGGAGAAAAGCACTTGTAATTCAGTACTTGACATATTCAATTCAGGATCCTGCACGAGACATTTAAGCCCCTTCTCCACAGGCGTGGCTTTGATCAATTCTCATTGACTTAGCATCAGCCGTCTCTATAACCTTATACCTGCTCAGTTTTGGGAACTGCCTCAGCCGTGGTTCCAAGTGAACCGAGCTGAGCAAGAGATTTTGACATCATCAAACTGCAGCCGTAGCTCGACCCCATGGATTGACGTTACTGGATGAGCCAAGGCTGTACTGTACTTGCAAACTCCCGCTGAAGGGCCATTTTCAGTTTGATGGTTGCAGAGCGTACTTTTCCAAGCAGCCTGTAAATCCCATGTAATTCTATGGACCAGTGATGAGGCGCAAACCTTTTTATCCATTTTGGCTGACGAGCACGTACAGCATGAGCTCAACGGAGACACGAAGAACGAGTGAGTGTACCAGGAGTGAAAATTTAGGAGATTTAAGAAGATTGTGAATTTAGATTTTTTTTAAATATTAGGAGTTAAAAAAATACTTATTAGTCTATGTTCTTCCAAATATGGTAAGTTAATGTGTAATCCACCTACTGATGTTCTGTTTATGTTCATCTTGTTATATTGTCCCCTGTGAGCCCTTCCCAGGACGGTTTAGTCAGGGCTTTCCCTCTTGTCTCACAGCCAAGTTTTTAATTTTCCCAAAGGTTTTGAGGGTTGTCATGGTTGATAGCTGCACATCATCCCCAACTACAGAGACACGGTGATGTTTTGAACGTGAACTTCAAACAACATGTTCCTATTATCCCAGTTCACAAGACGGTTATTACTCATCGCGTTTACGCAAATACCTTTTTTTTTAAAGCACAAACTCCAAAAAAAAAAAAAAAAAAAAAAAAAAAAGAGCTGAATTATGTGTGCCAGACGACAAAGACTAAGTGCACAGCAGCTACAGGGACAATATTTATCCAGCTGGAAAATAATGGTTGGAATGGCATTTTACACTGAGCCCAGGCTTCAGGTAACAAAGAATAAAGATCATTTCGGGGTAAACACATTAGTCCAAACACAGACAGGCTGCTATTGTGGTAGATTCTATAACCACTATGTTCGGGCTGGCACTCAGCCATTAGATTGAGAGATTGTTAAAGATGTATTCAAACATGAACAAAACAAATGTGTTATTATGTAACACATTTAAATGTCGGGACCACTTGAACCTAAACATTTGGTCAAAAAACATTTTTCCTCTCTTGTCTTGTTCCTTTTCTTTTCATCTTTACAGATATTAAATGAAAATTTGTCTGCAAGTTATTTACAACACATACTCTGAGTGTTTACACATTGGTCTTTTTTCTTAAAACTTGGGAGCCAACTCTGAAAATTAGCAAAATATCCTCATATGAACCAATTGATAGGTTTCACTAAATATTCTTAGGATGTACATGTATATCTCATTAACTTTAGAAGCCAATATGTTTTTAGCTGGCTGCTACAGCTAATTGGCATTAGCTACCACACAAATGGCTAAAATTATGTCATTTTTACAGATGTTAAGCTAAAAATGAACTTGGTAGTAGCTGAGAATCATCAGCTGCACATGCTTTAATGCCAACAGCTTGCCTGTGATCTTGCATTAATGTGAGATAATAGCATTAACATAAGGCAACTTTTTAGATTTGACTAAAAGCTGACTATAAAAGCTATAACATCACCCGTTCTCACCATCAATGATCTTAGTCTAAAACTCGATCATGAAAGACGATGGGTATGCGTTTCTTTAAAGAATGCTAGACCTTTAGCTGAGTCCTGTCTTCTCGCTGCGTTTCATTGTTTTTCTTGAAGAAAACAATTTATTTGAATGTTTTTATTTCTTTTCCAGGAATGTGCTCAGTCCTGCATAAAAATGATGGTCTGTAATTATATAGCACCTTTCTATCTTAGCAAGACACTCAAATTGCTTTACATTACAATCTGTGCCCTCATTTACCCATTCATACAGTGCTCTACTAGATCTCTATTGGACAAATCATTCTAAAGAGACTAATCTGTGCTTTATCACATTCATACACCAATGGGACACATCGGAGGCAATGAGGGGTTCAGTGCCTTGTCCAGGGACACTTCGGCATGTGACTGCTGTGGATTTGAACCCACAACTCTTGCTTTGGAGGACTACTGCTCCACTTAGCCGCAGCCGCCTGAAAAGATACACTTTATTAACAACAACAGTAATAATAGATGACTACTTTCTGTACTGTAAGATTCATGCACAGCTACATTTAAATGCTTCCTGGCAGGCAGTAATAGTCTGATCTGAGGAAAAAGAATGTGTGCTAAGTAAATGTTTGTTGTTTTTTGAGTTTTTATTTCCAAGTACTTACCGTCTAAAATGGACCAGTTTTTTTTTTCTCATTTTCTTTGTGACTTTTTTAATATTGAAATTGAGTGAACTATATTTCAGCTTTTCCTCACCGTTTAAACGTACTTAACATCACCACTTGATTTTATTCATTTATTTGTGTTTACTGTATCTGCACTGGTGCAAACAGCGGTTAGACTCTGTTGTTTGGGGTGTCCGACCTCTAAGCTCAGGCTGAATGTGAAATTAAATTAAACTATAAATGTATAAATTGATATTTTATGAAAAACTAACCATCAGAGTATAAAATAAAGGAATGGGTCAATAACAATGAAGCTACAACATGTCTTATTCTATTTTTCTTCTTGACTAACAATATCTTCTCCTATGTTCCACATTGCTTGCTGTGACATTCATTTAGCGTAGGTTCAATATTCCTGGAAATGACTCTTTATATTAACAATCTCCTGCTCTATTTTAGGGGAATATACTTGTCAGAATGTGCATTTAGTCAGTGTAATAAAAATATCCCACACCATTTTATTCTCTTATCTCCTACATATTAACAAATGAACTTTATTTTTGGTCAGACAGTTTTGTGCTTTGTAAAAGTGATATCAGTGTGATCATTGTATTAGTTTTTGCTTGTTGACAGTCACTTGACAGCTGCTGCCTTCCCCAAAAGACGATGCCTGAAAGCAAACTCATTTAAAGACTTGATTGGCATGTCTACATCTTTTTATTAATGCTTTGCATGAAATATATCAGAGAACGTACCATTAATATCCCTTATCTGTCTTGTTCAGGGCGTGGCACTCATCTCTCTCTTCTTCATCCTGCTGTCCATCACCACCTTCTGCCTGGAGACCCACGAGGCCTTCAACGAATTAAAAAATGTTACGGAGCAAGTTTCCATTGGCAACGTAACACGAGACGTTGAGAGGAGGGAGATGGTAACTAACCCCATCCTGTTCATGGTGGAAGGCGTGTGTGTGGTGTGGTTCACCTTTGAGTTCTTGGTGCGCATCGTCTGCTGCCCGGACAAAGTGGTCTTCATCAAAAACACACTCAACATCATTGACTTTGTGGCCATTCTGCCGTTCTACCTGGAGATGTGCTTGAGCGGTTTGACATCCAAAGCTGCCAGCAACGTGCTCGGGTTCCTCCGCGTGGTGCGGTTTGTGAGGATCCTCCGGATCTTCAAGCTGACGCGCCACTTTGTGGGCTTGCGTGTCCTGGGCCACACGCTGAGGGCCAGTGTCAACGAGTTCCTCCTGCTCATTATCTTCTTGGCCCTCGGGGTGCTCATCTTTGCCACCATGATTTACTACGCTGAGCGCATCGGAGCTGACCCCTCTGACCCCACTTTGTCCAACCATACGCACTTCAAGAACATCCCCATCAGCTTCTGGTGGGCAGTGGTCACCATGACGACGCTGGGTTATGGGGACATGTATCCACAAACATGGCTGGGCATGATGGTGGGGGCGCTGTGCGCGCTGGCTGGTGTGCTGACCATCGCCATGCCCGTTCCTGTCATCGTCAATAACTTTGGCATGTACTACTCACTGGCTATGGCCAAGCAGAAGCTGCCCAAGAAGAAGAAGAAGCACACGCAGAACCCGGACGCCCCGACCGACTCGGCCTCATTTGTCAAATCGGAAACAAACTCGCACATAGGCAGCACTCAGAGCGACACGTGTCCGCTGGCTGCTGAGGAGAGTGTCGTCAGGAATCGCTCAGGTACGCTCAGTGAAAGGGCTCCGTTCAAAGAAAGAGCAGAAACACGTTCTTTACCTGTCCTGATTGGAAGAAAACTTAAAAAAAAACGTGCAAATAATAAACAGAAATAACATTGTCACTTGTACAGACGTCAAGTAAAAATACATTTAATTGGAGAAATTAATCATTCAAGTTAATTTTACTGATATATATTTAATTTGACTTTATTGTTGGAATCATTGGTCCTAAAGGACCTACATGATAAATATTTGAATCAGCTTCAATCTGATGTTAACACAAAGACCCACAACACTTCTCGACTTGTAGATAAAGTTTGTCCGACAGATGATCTGTGCCCAACTCTGATTGAATTAGCATCTCAGTCAAATTGGATTTCATCACAGAAGAATGTTGGTTTTATGCAGCGTGCCTCTGTCTTTGTCTGGGTCCTCAGGGGCTTCTCGGTAAAAGCTTTGGCATTTATGCTGCTGTGTGTCCGTCTTCCTGTCAGACTCTAAGCAGAATGGGGATGCAAATGCGGCCCTTTTAGATGAAGAAGGCTGCAGTCTGACCCAGCCGCTGTCCCCCAGTGAGAAGTGGTCCCTGCGGTGCTCCCGAGGGCGAGGCAAGAATAAGAAAGACGCCACCTGCTTCCTCTTAACATCTGGAGATCCCAACGTCAACGTTGGTGAGTTACAGACACATAAAGTGCTATTGCGCAATTGTGTTGTCATCATTGTATGTTCCCATACAAACGAAATTGGTTCTCTGCATTTAACCCATCGCACCTGAGATACACCCAGGTGGAGAGGGGGGCAGCTATGTAAGCACCCGGGGAACAATTAGGGATTAGGTGTTTTGCTCAGAGACACCACAGCATTTGGGAATGGCTGGGGATCGAACTTGGGACTTTCGAGTCCTGAGTCCGCTGCCCTACCTCTACCCCATCTCACCTCCTCATCTGTATGGACTTTAACCACGTGCGCTCGCTTTGCAGTGCTGCTCCTGAGGCTCAAATCCAAGTGTTACCAACTGTGCAGGAGTTTTAAACTCACCAAAAAGAAAAATCAAATTGGACTTATTTAAGAAAGGTTGTATTTAGTGGTTATTAGCAGTAATTATCTTACCTGCAACAGACAGCAGTCAGCACAATCTCAATTTGGAAAATCAGGAAGACTCTTTATTGGACTAGATTACTGGGCCTGTTTTGGGTCAACTTCATCCAGTTTAAAACAACTCAGAAATGTTGTAGCTCTATATTAAGTTTCAGATCTTTTAAAAACAGTTTTGCACCGATAGTTATTCAGTCTGGGTATACTTAATTACAACATATGTGGTTTGTGGTAAATGTTGCAACAAACTAAGCTTTAACTGAATTTGAGGTTTTAATTGACTCCTAGTGATGCAGATTTCTCTCTATGGCACCACACTGTCAGTAAAAGATAAACCAAACATATTAAAGCCTTTTAAGATTTGTGCATTGTAACCTTTACAAAGCTCACCAGCAGTGAGACAATGATCCTCCATCTTTTACATCTGCAACTTCCCTTCTTGGTGATACCAGATCCTGTACCGCTTAAAGCTATGCTAATAAAAATAAATAAATAAATAAAAAAAAATAAATAAAAAAACAAGCACCGAACCCAACTTTAATGTGATTAAACTCATTTTGTCCACAAACAGACAACTGTGGAACCAATGCATGCTGGAAGATCACAACCTACAACAGGCAGTCATTTTTTATTGCTCCAATCAATAAAAAAATCAATTGAACAGCTTTGTAGCACTAATTGCTTCATTTGTCTGTCTGTGTGCGCGGAGCAGAAAGGCCTTCCATCTTTGCTGCCACGTTTGAGTACATGCCGAACACAACGCACCAAAACAGCTTTTGTGACTGATAGAAGAGGTTCGGACCGTTAAGACCAGACGTTCAAGTCCAAGATGAATTGATTTACAGACAGAGCAGCTTATTTGAAATATGTATCGAAAGACTACTGATGATCTCTTATACGATGGATGGATGTTTCAACAAAAGCGCCAAGAGAAGAAATATGCCTGAATTTCACCACAGAGAGGAATCAGCCCAGGTTTTGTTCCTGACAAACTTAGCACAGGTCTGACACTTCATGGACAGGTCATTTTCTCAATCTCATCCACAAAACATCCAACAGCACTGAAGTATTTCTAAGTAAAAATGCACTTCACCCAGATTAATTTTAGTACAAGAGTTCATTAGCACATTGCTGCTGGAGAGGGGAAAAAAAAAAACTACTACTCATAAATGGGGCACTGGGTCCTAGGAGGGTTTCAATCCCACGTTTTTTTCAACAGCCCATTACATGGACATTATACTTGAATGTATTTTCTAAAAGGATGACCAATCTCAAGGTGTTGATTAAAGCAGGTTTTCTCTTTTTTGCACGCTCTGACGTGCAGATAAAAAAATTCAACACTCAGAAGGAGCCTCGCGGAAACCATTCCACGTCACCTCTTTGTCGCCTTGTTTTGACGTCATACGAGCTTTATTCTAATAGAAGAGACCAAAACAATGAGCAAAACCAGAACACCTCAAAACTAATCTATGGCAGAGACAGAGAGAAGGTTAATTAAATCCGTGCCATGTATCTGGCGATCCTCTGAATAACAGCATTTTATTCAATTATAGGGGAAATATCACACACACATTTGAGTCCACATTATTACAAAAAAAAAAGAAGGGGGGGGTTAAAGTGGACTTTCAGCATTTTAATTTGACATAATTCAGAATTCAAAGCCTGCTTTTTTATTTCAAACAAAAGGCAGCCTCTCATTTTGCAGCTGTTTTGTGATGATAAATGTAAAATGACTCACTGGCTCTGCTCTTAAGACTTGAGCCTATAGGGAATGAAACGTGGCTAGTTATGGAGTTAAAAGGCATTCTGATGAAGAACAGAGGAAAAAGACTGATGGATGGAGGCCTGAAGATGCCCTCGGATGGTTGTCAGTGATGGGAAACGGATGCGCGGAGTGACAGGAAGAAAATGTTCTGGTGATTAAAATCATCACAGGGATTCTGTCTGACACTCAGAGCTGCAAATTATCCAAAGAAAACCAAACACTTTACCAAATTGTAAGTATATTGTGAAAAGTGCATCATGATGTGGCAACAAAAGACAACAAGGATGTTCAAAAATGCTTCAGATGAGCTGGAGAATCCCCATATTCCTCAGACTCTTCTGGATGAATTGGATAATTGATTTTTTTTTTCACTGATAGGTTTCATCAACTGCAGACAACTTCCAACATGTCTGTTAACTTCAGAAATTTAGATCTGAAGAATGTTGCCCGTGAGCAAGAGTGGAATTATCTGTTGATTGTTTAGTGATTTTTAGTCATAGAAGAAGCGTTTGTCGCTTACATTTCACAAGCATGCAAATGAAGAGAATGATGATTAATTGCAGCCTCACACACTTCATCTGCCATGCAGGGTGCTCACTGGGGACTGAAGTGCTAATTTAGCTTTTCAGATATGAAATGCTTTTTAAATTAAGCAGACAGCACATGCGTCGGGTCTGAATGCGCAGCTCAAAGTTTTTCTGCAACATCTTGAGGTCTCGACTATAAGCTGAAGTGTTTGGCCACACATGACCATCACCTCAACACAGACTGTATGGCATTGTATTTAAATACATGATTGTCTTCTTCTTGGTGTGGCTGCAGTAGCTCGGTGGTCAGTGAAGTCGCAAGTTCAAGCCCAGGTTGTGTCAGGAATAACATCTGTTGTAAAACATTTGCCAAATCTTTCATGGAAGTTTGCTCACTGTGGCAACCCCTGAATAAGCAACAGCTGAAATAATCTTCTTTCAGCTTTTCCCTCTTTGGGGGGTCACCACAGCATGTCATCCTCCTTCACCTCACTCTGTCCTCACTCCAACCACCTCCATCTTATCTTTAGCTACATATATATACAGGTAGTCCTCGACTTACGAACGGGTTCCAGACTTAAGAATCGTTCGTAACTCAATTTTGCCGTAACTCGGAACCGAACGCACATGGCGCCGTAAGTCCGGATTTTCGGCTGTAACTCGAAACCGAAAGCACATGGTAGCCGCTACGTCTTTTTAAACACGTTTTTTCAATGTAAAACAACTTAGAACGGCCGTTTTAATGTGTTTTAATGTGTTTCCAAGCAGTTAGCTAACAAAATACCCTAAAAAAAAAAACGGGAAAAACAAAACAAAATGCTGCATAAAAAAGGCAATGTAAGGTGTGATGACGTCACTGGGGGCGGTGCCGTAAGTATGGAACGCCGTAAGTAGAGACCGCCATAGGTCGAGGACAACCAGTATATATGTGTGTGTGTAAGCTAGAATTCTGGTCCGCAGTAGTACAGTACTTTGAACTAGGAATACACACCTTTTGTTTCCCCTTTAATCCATCACAAATGTAGTGCTATGATTTTCTTCAACTAGATAATTAGGTACAGAAATATTAGCCCAATTTAATACTGATGTTTTTACAATTCCCATCCTTTCTTTAGGTAAAATGTGCCCTTATACTCTATATGTGTGTGCATGCAATGAGCTTCATAATTGTCCTCCTCCACTACAACTTACATCACAAAGCTAGGAGGATCTCTTGGTAAATGATGAGATAAGTATCAGCACTGATATATGAATTCACCCCTTCAAACATCCTTTTCTCCTTTCTCTATTGCTACTCCCCCATTAGTGGTTGTGTTTACCCGCAACACCCTCCCCCTCCTCCTCCTGGGTAAAACGAATCTAGGTCAATCGCTCCTCCTGAATGAATCCTGTCCTGAAAAGCTCCTCCCTTTCCCATCAGTGCACCAGCTACAGCACACGCAAGCCTCCCTTCTTCCAGGGACACCCCCACACTCACTCCCTGATTGGCTGTGAATGCTCAGACTTCACTGTTTCTGGAGTCCCATTGGCCTGAGATGCTGAGCGCTGCTGTGATTGGTTGAGCTACAGGGGGTCTTGTTTCTGTGGGATGGTTGCCGTGGTGCCCAGGAAGATCTGTGTGCACACAGACATCCCCACCAATCTGAACCAGGCTGGGTGACTCCTTAAACATCACATTGGCAGTACAGCATAAAAATAATAATAATAAAATAAATTAATAAATTAAAGATTCATATAACCTACTTTTTTTTCATTACCCCTTCCTCCAACGCCACATACACGACATAAAAGTTTACAATAAAGCTTGCAAATATCAAACTGAATATTTAGATATTTTTAACAGTATTAGATTAAATCTGAGAACATTTGTCTTGGCTTTTCTGGGACATCAGCTCTTCAGCACATTCAGACATCTTATTGTATTTACTCATGCAAGTTTGTTTTCATTTTATTGATTAAAATGCTCATACAATCCTTTTTAATTATTTTTATTTTGTACAAAAAGCAGTGACTACATATTCTAATAAGTATATTTTGTAAATTTTACTAAATATGAAATATTGCAAAAGACAATTGTCGATGATTTATAAAAGACCAAGATGTGGACTACTAACATGACAGGGTTACTTTTACATCCATTTCAGACATCTAAGAGTTAAGATACTATGCAAAACATAAACATTTTTTTTTCTATAACTTCAGTCTGTTTGTACATAAGTGTAATAGAATATGAACTCTCATTATTAAACTACTTTGGCAAGTTATCTTAAATATTTTATATATTCTATTTTCAACAACATGTACGTGATTTACAATATTATTATACATTTTATATTATTGTTTCGTAAATACAAAAAATACAAAACTGATCATATTAATAATAAATGCATGCTATACAGTAATTTCGAAGCCATTGTAGGTATAACTTTGGTTACTATCTGAATTTTCTCCTATAGTGCATACTGTCACTCTTTCTGTGAATAGTTGAATGGATTGTCATTGTGTGGAAAAAGTGCTGAAGAGAGCACCGCAAGCATCACCTAAATATAGCTGCAGCAGTTTGGTGTTAGCTGCCACCAACACTCACCATCACATCTCTCTCCACGGCAGATGGATGAAACACTGTGGTCCACCGCCTCAGACGACATGCTCAGCTTGGTGGCTGGGTCCCTCCTGGGTTTAGGTGGTGGCTGTTTCCTGGAGGTTGGACTTCCCACTTCCTCGTCTCCTCCTCCCCCACTGTTCCCACCACCGACCGAATGGAGGGACTGGGAGCGCACAGAAAAGCCCTGCCCGCAGGCAATGGCATGCAGGTGAGGCAAGGGCATGCATTCCTGGGGGTCTGGCATGGTCATTGAGCCCATTCGCAAGTGCTTGCCTTCTGTTGCTATCTCCTCGCCTATTCTGTAACAGCAAAATAAGGCAGGAGAGAGGTTAGATGGAATAAAAATACAATTTTATTTCATACTGGAAAATATGGGTTTCTACTCTATCTCTCCGAGCCGTTCAGCATAGTTCATCTTGTACAAGTAGCTCCAGTAAAAAAGGTGCTAAGTTAACGTTACCAGACGCATTAGTGCAGCTGAAAACACAAACCTTCAGAGCACATTATTGATTTAAATTTAACCCTGAATTGGACTAAAAGGACTAGTGACCTCATAACATAGAAGCCCACCTCCCTGTTCAAATCAATGTGTAATAAAATGGTCTAAACACACCATCAACTATGAGTAAGAATTGTGGGTTAATGTGAATCTGTAAATGTGTGTCGGTGCATGTGTGTGTGTATGTGTGTAACATGATGCAAATAGCATTTTCAAAATTTAAATTCAACATAATACAAGATAATTTTTCAACACTAGGACGCTGCTCTTTATTGACTTCTTAGTCATATCAGGCAAACACAATCCAGACTGATGGGAGATATTTAAATGTTCAAACAAATGACATGAAACAGAGCACATTTGCATCTTGCAGGAGCGTACGCACGCATGTATGCGTGTGTGTGTATGTGTGTGTGTGACTGCTCAGTCTGTGACTTTGCAGACTTCGACTCCCTCCTGGCCAGCTGCTGAACAGAAGGTGCTCTGTAGGTTGGGTTCATTGGCCAGGGGCTTAACTTTGCCTGGCAACAGGCAAGGTACCCATAGAAACCAGACACAAGACCAGCTCATCGCACAACAATAACAAAGAACATGTGCACATCTTAACACTTGTGAGCATAATTTCTACATTAGGGTTTTGTTTTTAAACCATGTCAGTGGTAAAACAAACAAACAAAAAAGCAACCTGTTGAATAAAATGTTAGATTGATAAAGCAGGACAACATATTAATACTGTACAACTAAACAATACATTTATTTTTGATTGCTCAGTTTTAAATTCTTACAGTTTTGCTTTAATTTGTGTTGCCTGTAAATAGAAGGAAATGTCTTTAAATGTGGCCACAGATGTCAGTGGAACAAATTAACAATCTCTCTGTACCATACATGTTAGATGTGCATTTATTTTGGCTTCTTTGTGACATGGGTTGTGTGCCTGTAGGTGTCTAGGTGTGACTAGAATGCGGGTGATGGAGTTATTTATAGGATGTTTGCCCAGTGATTGGGTAAGGGACACAATGCAAGTAGACCTAGACCAGTGGAAGTTGACTTGTTGTGTGACAGATCTGGTTCTGTTGTGTCAGAAATAAAATATGTACGTCTATTATGAAAGAAAATCAAAATACTGTAGCAGAAACTGAAGAAAAAAAAACCTGTCTGTGACTGTGCGCACAAAAGTAATTAAAGCTAAAACAGACGTTTGGAATTTGCATGCCTATGTAAATATATAGAAATCCAAGGTATCTGTGGTTGTGTGTGGGAGTTAGTGTGTGTGTGTTTTCTTGTGTGCAAAGGGCAGCTAATATTGGTGATAAATATGCTTGCATGGGAATTTGTGTAACTATTATTATTTTTTTTTATCTTTTAAGTGAAATACAATTATAAAGAAACCCAGAGTGAAGAAACTTAACAGGAAGTTCCCTAACTTAAAACTAGCAGGTTGTTTTGATTGGTTGGTGACTGTTCCAGCTGTCACCAGGCAGAAGACATATCCTGTAACTGAGCTAACAATCTTCCCCTAACTAGTTTTTCCTCCCCCCACCCCACCCACCCCCCAACACTCTTAAGCACACTTTACTGAAACAAGATCTTCCATCCTAACACAATCAGACAGGCCATTTGCTCGCCCCTACACTCACTTGCAATCTATTATAAGCTTGTATTACGTTCCAGTCCACACATGCACATCCCCACTATCTTCCATATATTTTACTTTACTCACTCACAGTCAAGTGTGCACACTGAATAAGTATTCAGTGAGAGTGTAAGTACACTCTCATCCAGTTACTGTAGAAATGGGTCAGCTCATTGACCCACTTCTAAGACATAAAATAATCTGGCTATTTTGTTTCTTCCCAAAGTGAAAATGTATTAATATTTTTCCTTTTGGCAAACAATAAAAGGCATTAGATGGGTCGCAAGGCACACTATGTCATTTTCTTCAGGCGTCATCCTACATCCAGTTACCACACAGTACTGCATCGGACTGCCAAGAAGACAAACGAGTGTTTCTATTAGAAAGAAGAAAAGGAAGACAAAGATGGATTTCCATAAGGTTTTTAGAACTTTAACTGTCTCTTACGTGCTTCACTGATGAAAACTCAAAATCGGCTTTGTCCAACCATGTAATACCGTGTTGACGCAATGGAATATATTATCTGATCACACACAAGATAATAAAAGTATCACTGAATAATAACACTTAACTTCAATTGCATGCTCTCTTGACAGGGATGTGACAAGACTCAAAGCATTTGAGTAAATCAGTTAAGAACATCTGCTCACTCGCAAAACACCCAGCCCCCTCCCAAAAGTTGTAAAATTGGATGAACAGATACAATGGCCAACAGCTGCTTCTATATTTTGTATTGTGCTTGACAGAAATCATGAAAACACTGAGCTGAATATCTCTCATAATATTTATGTCGAAAACCGACATATTAATACTTTTAGAAGGATGAATCAACCAATCAGCTGTAGTGAAGAAGTACAAGTGTATTGCATTTGTTCATGGGAATGTTCCATTTCTAATGCACTTTTCTGGCATTCCATTCATTCATCCACCCATTTTCTTTAAACACTTTTTTCCTTATGTAGGGTCATGGGAGAGCTGGTGCCAGTCTCCAGCAGTTACCATGCGATAGGCCGTGGACAGGTCACAAGTCCATCCCAGGGCCACATAGAGACAACCATTCACAAACTCACTCACACAATGTACCAGTTAACCTAACGTGCATGCCATTGGTCTGTAGGAAACCAAACTTTCAAAGTGCACGTGAGGCCTCCTTGCTGTGAAGTGACAGCACGGTTGCCTGGCCTCGTCTTTAAAGCGTCTGTGACATGATTTATGAACTTTGCAGAAAGTGGCACAACATAAATATATTTTATCATTCAACTATGTTCGTTTTTGC
>JARVGV010000111.1:21783453-21811379 GCA_031762435.1 Hypsolebias longignatus | reverse complement strand
ATCCATCCATCCATCCATCCATCCATCCATCCATCCATCCATCCATCCATCCATCCATCCATCCATCCATCCAGTACTCCAGTTTCCTCCCACAGACTAAAAGCATGCATGTTAGACTGATTGGTAACTCTAAATTGTCTCTAGGTGTGAGAGAGTGAATGGTTGTTTGTCTCCGTGATGGCAGGGTGTACCTCGCCTCTTGCACAGTAACTGCTGGACATAGACACATGAAAGAAAAAAAAAAAAAAGGAAAACAACGTGGACACATGAACGGATAATTTCCTCGTTTGAAGTTCAAAAGAATGGGTCTTTGCAGGAAAGCTGTGTGCTGTTAAAAAACAGCTAAAAATGGTAGAAACTGCTACATTTCATAACCAGCTGCACTCGTTATTCTGATCTTTACGCGTCCAACGATCCACACTTTATTCTTCTTCTACAACATACTCCAGCCATTGGCTTGCGAGGGTATCGTCAAACACTTTCCTGTGAAGAATGTTAATATGAATATGCAGCCTCCACATCAGAAAGGGGAGTGAAAACTAAATGCTTCTTTGTGGAATCAGAGTCTGTGAGGAGTCCTTTACTGACTGACCTGTTGTTTGCAGCTTAGTTGGTCAAACATTAATGCTGTTGCAGCTCTCGGACCAGTCCTCTGAACGGGACCATCTGGCTCTGCTGTGGAAGCAAACAGCAAACCCAGTCTGCAAGGAAAATGTCGCTTGAAGTGTAAAAAAAAATATGAATCTTTTCTTAGATCAGGTGGCGGGGAATCAGGAAGTTGCCTCTTTGATGTCTGCTGTCATGAGATAAATATCTGTAAGAGGACCTGCAGGTGGCATCTCTGTAATGCAACATCTAGTCAGAGCAGCCGGTTTGTGCGGCTCACGTGTTACACTGTGGTGGGAAGTGATTTGTTTGTAGGACACAAAGCAGAAAGCACTCTGAACACACTGCTCCGGAAAGTCAAGAAAGGAAACGTGACGCAGCTTTGGAGCCAAGCTACTTCATGTGAACACACAACGTGGGGACAAAAGCAACACGGCAACAGGGTCCGAACAAATCCAACAGGAGGAGGAACAGAAATGCTGTCACACTGAAACAGCCCATCATGGTTAGCAGGAGGCTGGTTAGGAGTCAAAATGCAGACAAGACTCGAGAGGCTTATAAACTTAACTTATTTTTATTATATTCTATGAAGTTCTGAGCTGCTACTGTAAAAATGTACAGAAGACAAACAAAAAGTCTGTGATGAATCGAGAGGATGCACACACTGTACGTGCATCATGCTTTATATTATATTATAGACTTTAATCTTTTCTGCTTCTTTACTGTTAATGTGAATTATATTAAATATGAAGCATATTTTTGTCTATACAGTATTGTAATCATTCTTGATGTAAGAAGAGACAAGAAACAAAAAGCCTGTGATGAATGTTGTTACTGTTGAGAGGATGCACATATGTGCATCATGCTCTATAGTATCATATTAATATAGACTTCATATTTTCTTTACTGATATTGTGAATTATATTAAATGTGAGGCATATCTTTCGTCTATATTATAATCATTCTTGATGTGACTATTGGTAAGTAAAGGAGAGGCCATTTTTTATCATGATGGAGACTTTTGAATGATGCGCTGTGATTATTCCCTGTAAGAACCTTGATAAATGTTGACCTCCAGTGGCTCCCTGCGTGCAGCTGCTGGGTTCAGTTCTGAAACCACAAGGTGACGGGGAGGTGCAACCCCCTGTTGAGTTCTCTGCATGACCTTTTCAGTTTGGGAGGTCAGAAATCAGACAGGTGAAGGCTGTGTGCTTGAAAATGCATTGATCTGCTGTGATTGGCTGAAGATCTCCACCTGATCGTTTTGGGAATCTCTTTTTCCACGACAGTTACGCTGGCCCAATTCACGGACGATAACTACTAATAACGGCCATTAAATGGACTGATAACGTCCGAAGCCGCTCAACCACACCTCTTCCGAGGTGGATCTTGTCTGTGTTCTAACACAGAGTTACGTTTCACTTCTTCAGAGAGAAACTTTTAGAGAGAGAAGAAGTAACTTCTGCACTGGAACTTTTAGGGAGACAACTTCTCTTGAGCAGAGACGAGAGGAGGAACCTGCTTCCGCACTGGAACTTTTGGGAGAAAACACACACGCTCCAGAGAAAAACTCCAGAGACACACTTCTGCACTTCACCACAGAGAGAAGATCCTTTCTGCAGACGTCTCTAGAGAGACGGGACAAAAGATACAGAACCAGCACCTGACCAGAACAGGCTGGCTTTGACCCGAGAGCTGTCTGCCAGGAAGAATCACACCGTAGAGTGGTAAATCCCAGAGCCAGTGGCCGGACCTTCGTCCCTCCAAGTGACTTTGAGGAGACTTCAGCCTCTCAGTCACCGGAACAGGCCTGGCTGGTATCATTTAGCAGCTGTTGGAACCACTCCTGACCATCTACATCCTGGTAGGACATAGACTTTCAATGACTTTCTTGTGACCCTATATCACAATAAACTTAGCTCAGCTTACACCATTTTAAACACTTCACATACAGAAACCAGTCCTAATCTGCCTTTAAGTCTATTTTATTCATCAAAGCCATTCGATGTTCAGTTAATTTTTGTCATGCATATATAATCACAGATTCTTTTTTTTAATAATAAAATACATAAAATCAACTGAATTTGTGATTATTTTGACATATCTATGTGTATTACTAAATTGATGCCCTTTAAACACAAGAAAAGACCTCACTATGTTATTTTGGGGGTAAATAAGAGACTGATTTTTCATCTCTAAGGAGAGGTGGTGCCCCCATGACGAGATTATTTGCATAATAATGCATTCTTTATGAGCTTAGCGCATAAGTGATGATTAACAATATATATTTACAGCCCCATTTCCTCTATACATCACCATCGAACTGGTTGGTCCACTGCGTGGGTGTGCTGCTTGTGGAACTAAGTTTGTTGTGGCTCCTCAGACTGATGAAGTCCTTTGGATGAAGGACAAAACGTTTCAACAAAAAAAGAAACAATATCATCCAGTCTCAGCGTCCTCACAGCATTTTCACAGCAGCTGCTTGTTCAACTTTCCACAGATCAGAATAAAGGAGACGCACAACAGTGACTGCTGAAGAAAAGTGGTTACTTTAATTGTCGCTTCACTCCATTGTGTTAACACACAGCGTCTCTCTATTCACCTAAAAGTCTTGTTACAGTCAGACGTTTCTTCCTGATTGTGTTCCCAGTTTTGTGCTGGACGCCATCGCAGTTTAGAGTGAGAAACACACACACAAGATACATTAGTGGTCCCACTCCACTGCACTGGTTTAGTTAAGCAGCACACAACACTGAAGGAGAAGAAAAAACACAGAGCGAAACACCAAAAACCTACAACGCTCACACGCTCCCAACACACACACTCAACTATTATTTACTGAAAACAACACAAACACCTGAACCCAACGGACACCAATGTAACATTACAGACAGTACAAAAATCAAAAAAATATCTGAAAATATACAATTATTATTTACAGCTCAAGTATACACCCCGTCACTTTCACTATAGATACTCAGTGAATGTACATCAATATGTACAGATTACATACATTGTCTTAAATACTATAAATATAACTATGTTTGGTCACATAAAGATTATTTGCACATTTAAATCAATTTACTGATACTCTACTTTTGTCAGGTTCCTATCGGTGGCTGAGCGGAGATAAACTCTTGAAGCGGACACTTGGACGAGACAAAAAGACCCTGGAGTTTTTGTTTTCAGTTAATATTATTGTCACTGATTGGCAAAAAGCTTTGTATTGCCTGAGAGCGTGCAGAGTTTAAATAGCGTTGAGATGTGAATTACCCTGGTCATGTACAAGTTGAAATGCAGCATTTCTAAAGAAAACTCGCACACTGTTAATGTGCTTTCATCAAATCTAGTTTATCAAGTAAAACCTGATGCTACGAAAGTCCTGTTGCTTTTAAGTGTCTTTTGAACATGGCAGTGCTTTTGTTTGTGCAGATTTCTTTGTGTGTGCTGGAATCAAACTTGAACTGAACCGATCTTACCAGTTTCTTTAGCCAATGAGCCTAAAGTGGCTCACAGACCTTGGACTTTACAGTTCATGCATGCTCATGGTTCTGTGCTTTGCTAAAATGTGCTTTAATTATAAGCGAAACAAGTGTACAAATAAGTGACTTCACCTTCTGTGCTATTTGTGGGCAGTGTTTTGTGCATGCTTTGACGTAAACTTTGTAAACCCTTACATGCATAATTTAACAAACTGTGAGGATTAAAATCTGTCGTGTGAAGACTTGAATAACATTTTCACACTTAATAATGTCTCAAATTGTTAGAGGGTAAAACAAACATATTATTTTTGTGCTATTTTAGACATAACATGAAGTCTGTTAACTTCCAACAACTTAAATGATGTAACAACGGCAGTAAACATGTGATATTAGTTGATGGCTGACCTGTAATCAGAGCAAATACAGAACTCACTGCAGAGAATACGTGAACAAATTTGGACAAAAAAATCAGAGATGGCTCTCAAAATAAAAACTGGGACACGGTTACTTAGGAGAAAATAACTTGTGAGACAGGTTATAGGATCAAGTCAGCATAAAAGTTAGGACAAATTAAAACTACGAGCATCAACCCAAGGTGATTGAAAAACAGATTTTCATTTACAACATCAAACCTGAAAAAGTTGGGACGCTTTTTTGATGTTTTTTAAGACTGGTGAACCTCCGCCCATCTTTACTTCTGAGACATCCAGCCTCTAAATTTCTCTTTTCATACTCAGTCCTCTGACCAGTTAACCCAGTTACTAGCTAAACTCTTCTGTTTATTTTGTGCACCACACATATTTTAAACCATTTATTGCCTCCATCCAGAAAATTTTGAGATAACTTGCTGTCATATCATTCTAAACTATCTTACTTATCAACAAAATTTCTTAATTTGAGTATTTGATGTTTCACTGTATTCTACTTTGATTAAAATATGGGTTCAGGAAAAAAATCACCCTTTCGGTTTGTGCCAGCTGACATTCATTTCACCTTTTTCCTCCCCAAACTTGTGCTTAACAAACAACTCCAGGGTCTGAATCTACTTAAAGTGCTCAAGTGGACGACTCAAACGAACTCACCAAAGGTCCAAATGATAAAATGACAAAAGCGTAAGGCAAACAGATGACACAGATGCTGTTCAGGCACCAAACAATGCGACTGACTGTGCTAATCACGCCACATCTGTTCAGTCTCAAATCATGGTGCTCTCTCAGGGCGGGGCCACAGAGGAAACAGCGTCCCTCTCTGCTGTTCAGCAGCGACACCTAATGGTCAAACCTAAGTACTACCACCTATTGCAAACTATCAGTACATTTCCACTGTTGTACAAGATTACACATAAAAATAACAACAAAGGCTTTGTTTTCACACTTTGGATCACAGAGAAGACATTAAAGTGTAGCTTGTAGTGCAGATGAAGTAAATATGGCCAGAATGTGAGGAATGTACAAGCGATGAACTGAAACACCAACTCAGGGATGGATTATGATTCATCCACGGTGCATGGCAGTGAACCATCTAATTCAATGCGACCGTAATTGACGAGTCAATTTATACAGCTAATCATCAAGCTGTGCAGGTGGAGCAGACAAAGCGGGGTGTCCGCTCTCCTGCTCCTCCTGCACATCACAGGAGAGTCTGTTTCTATGGAGCGTTGCCACAGCTTCCCCATAGCTCTATTTTTAAAAGGGCCGGGTCACCAGGAGCTCACAGTCAGCTGCACACAACACACTGACGTACCCATCTGTGAGTGCTCAAACTTACTTCTAACAAACGCACCTCTCTGATCCAACATCAGCTGTTTCTATTCTTTTGAAGCATTCATTAAAATGGACTGATTGAAATGAAAATCTTCGGCTCGGCCCGCTGTGCACTCAACACGTGTGTCGCTGATGGCAACAGCTGTACTTATTGAGGAGGATGGTTGTTTAAAAGACAAACGTTTTCCATTTTAAGGCTCAGTGATGCTCTATAGATGGCAGGTGTCTGTGCTTCTGTGTCGAAATGAGGACCAAGCTACTCCTTATTCAGCACTACTGCAGTGTACGCATGACTTAAGGTGATGTTCGGGACTATTGCACAACATATACTCTATATAGAAACAATTCTAATGTACATTTGCAGGGAAATAGAGACAGAAGGAGATTTGTAATTTTTACGAGGACTGAATATTTACTATTATTGCTGATGCACGATAGGCACAATAAACTTAAAGATATAATGTGCTTGTAACACCACAAGAGTTGCTTACATACTGTTATGGATGCATTTGTAAGCCTTATTTCTTCAACATGAGGAATGCTCTCATACTGATCCAATAAAGGTGTGTTTTATGTTTTTTGAGCTTCCTTCTACTCTATTCCCAAAATTAACAATCCTCTCCAATGAACCAGAAAAAGCACAAACTGGTTAAACACACAGAATTACAGCTCAGTACAACACACGCTTTTAGCATTGGACATTCCTTAACCTCTGAGTTCATGATCTAAATTTATAAAGAACCATTCTAGACTCTATCTTTTGGTTCCCGTCTTTGTCCCTCTGGCTCTGCCACCTTGAAAATATGGAAAACCATCCCTTGCTCACTGGTGGGATTTCCTCACAGTCAACAGAGAGTGTTTTATGAGACGAAAAAGGGGAAAGAGTTGTGTGTGATGGAGCAGAAACAGGGGGACAAACAGATTTTAACTCTGGAGGTTAAGGTGTGAGGAATGCTGTAAGCCATTTTCTCTCCCTCTTTACGTCGTGTCTTCCTCCCTTCAGCCTTGTGGGGGTGTGTGAGATCCATGAGCTCAGTGGATCATAGCTCAGACTCGGGCGAGCCAATGTTCTGGTACCCCGTCTTGGTGCTGGTGCCATAGTTGGTGTTGGTCATCTCCTGGGTGCCGCCGGGCCCCAGGTAAGCGCGGTGTGCGGGCATGGGGGAGGGAGTCTCGCCGGGGTTCTTGCCGAGGATGAAGCGCTGCTCGTCCTGCTCCTCCAGGTTGGAGATGTCCTTCATCATGCCTTTGCGGTAGGAGACAGACAGTTTGTTGGAGCCGTCTGAGATGAGGTTGAAGTGGCGGGCGATGAAGACCATGGGCAGAGGCAGCATGGCAACCACGATGAGGGCGTACGCCATGGCTAAAGCCCAGGGGGGGTAGCTGTGGAAACGCTCTGAGCCCTAAGAGTGAAGGAGAACAGAAACACAGGATGGTGGGAAAAGAAATGTGATAAAATGTGTGCACATTCAACAGGACTGACTCTGAACACCGTGCACAAACAGAACTCTGTGAAAACTCTAATCCGCCGCTCATTTCTTTATATTTAGCTTTTAAGAAAACAGACTCTTATATTGTAATCTTTTAAAGTGGACTTGATTGCTTTCAGCTTTCTGAAAGTCTTTCAGAGCCAATTTTTAAAAATGATTCAACTATTAAAATTCAAACATTTTGTTTTTGTGACAGACTGCTAGTAAAAAACTGTATAATTATTAATTCAGAACTCTTTTTTTTTTTTTTGTTAAATTGTCTAATATTTTCAACACAACACTAGTTCATCTCGAGTTTAGGAGCCTTTTTGTACTTGAATGATTTATAGGTCTGAGTTCAATAGTTTAAATACAGGTAGTCCCTGACTTACGGCGCCATCGACTTACGGCAACTCGGACTTACGGCGCCGCCCCCAGTGACTCATCACACCTCACGTTGACTTTTTTATGCAGCATTTTATGGGGTTTTTTTCCCGATTTTTTTTAGGGTATTGTGTTAGCTAACTGCTTGGAAATACAGCAAAACGGCGTTCCAAGTACGCTGTTGTTGTGTTACATTGAAAAAAGCGTGTTTAAAACGACGTTTACCGTTCTTTTTCCGACTTACGGCGAAAATCCAGAGTTACGGCCGCCACGTGGGTAGCGCTCCGACTTACGGAAAAATCGGGTTACGAACGGGGCGTATATAGGAATGGAACTCGTTCGTAACTCGGGGACTACCTTATATACAAAACAACAACAAAAAAATTCCTCACACTGAAAATTAGTGAAACGCAGCCAAAACTGAATGACCAAACAACCTTCTGAAAGACTGAAAAACTACAGATCCAGATCACTTTGAAAGATTAACTTCTGGCTCCTTCAAACTAAAGTACCATAAAAAGCCATGAGTAAATATTAAAACATTTTGTACAGTGCAGTAAATTCATAAATACTTCACAAGATGCTAAAAAAATGGAACATTTACAAAAAAATCAAAAGTTTCCTATGTTTTGTCTTCTTTCGAACTCATTCCTTTGTCGTGTATCATAAAACATCGTCAGGATGAACTGACCTCATCTTCCACCCAGGCGTTGTATCCTGCAGGACTGATGGCCATCTCGATGACAGTGGCAGTGATGAGCACCACTAAGATAGCAGGCGACACGTATTTCCACATGTAGAAATAGAAGGAGTACGGCCTGAAACCAAGCATATCCTCCAGATCCTGCATGAACCTGCAGAAAGCAAGAAGTGAACAAATAATTCAAGAATATAAGGAAGGAATGAAGAGTCACAACAAAACACAAGTTTCTGAAGTTGAACAACTTTCTCCTTTTTAAACAATGAGCTGATATTGTCTAAAACATCTGTCAGATGTTTACAATGTGAGGCCTCATGCCAAGGTTTTACAAACTAACCTATTTCTAAGAACCTTTTTCTATACGTTTTTCCAAACTCAAAACATGAGCTTCTCAACAGTTGTGTCAAATTAAAAGCAGCTTTGGACATGAGGATGTCAGATGAAACGCCTTGGAGACTTTAGAAAGCCAACAGTTACAAAGTAAGAACGATGCTTGAAAACTACCGTACTTGCCGCCGTACACGTCGCACCACCGTGTAAGTCGCATTTATCATATGTCACCACCGATGCGGTGTGTTTTTTATGTGTCACCACTGACAACCTGGAAATGTGGGCTGATGTTGTGCCAAAAATCCATTGACTAAATGGCAGAAACAGGAGCATGCACAGGAGGACTTTAACAAGAATTTAACAAGATTAACACTTAAAAATGATTATTTGTTTGCTTGAAATTATACCAAAGGTGTGTCTCAGTTGAACTTTTCCTTTAAAAATGTACTTTAACGGTCAAATCAGCTGCATTTTGCCTGGGGGGCACATCGAAATGCAGCTGATTTGACGTTTGCTTCTTCTGGCGGCGAGATGAAGGTGGCTCTGTATGGCAAGCCAAGTGTCTCATTAATAGCCACTTTTACCTAATAATGAAACACTTTGCTTGCCACATAGTCAAAGGCCCTCTAGCAGTTGAAAATGGTAGTTTTCATGTCAGATGAACAAAATCGTCAGATCTCAGACAAAAATTGGGTTTTAAATATAGGGGGAAAATATAAATACAGCTCTTTGCTCTATAAGTCGCAGGCATGCTAATTTATACAAAAAACTGCAACTTACATGGCAAAAATTATGTTCAGAGAAAATAATAATCTAAAGCCAATAAATCTTCACATCCATTCAAGTTACCTCTTGGTGCCGTAGATCCAGGCCACAGAGATGTTCTCCAGGATCACCACCACCGTGAGGGGCAAACCAGCGGAGTAGTCATCAAACATGGTGACGAAATAGTTCCCTGAACGCTGCACGAACAGCAAGCCTAACAAGAAGGCTATAATACAGCAGACCACTGAGGAACACACGAGAACACAACGTCTGGTGAGAAACGGATCCTGTGCTCTGAATTCAACACGTGATGTGAATGACCTGCCAGGCCAGGACCTACCACACAGGATCTCCTTGCGGACCTTGAAAGCGTCCAGTATGGGTGTGGTGATGCCGGTCATGGTTCCAATCATGCTTCCCAATCCCAAGTTGATCAGCATGAAGAAGAACATGACGGACCAGAAGGGACTGGCAGGGAAGTGGGTCATGGCCTCTGTGAAAGCAATAAAGGCCAATCCGGTGCCCTGAACTGCCTAAAGGAGGGAGAGAAACATAGTTACTGATGGTGAAAAGTAACTAAGCTGCTAGAATGTTATAAAAACTAACAACGTTTCCTCCATTAGTAAGTCCATTTATCATAAAGCACATGTAAAAGTCCTCGTGAAGGCAGTAAACTCATAAAAATGTCCTCAGAGTAGGACACTGAAGTCCAAACGTCTGTCTTCTGACCTTATTCAGCTCATCCTCCAGGATGCAGGCGTCCAAGCCCAGCTGGTTGAAGTTGTCCTCCTTCACGGTTTCGATGACTCCGTACATTTCGCTGTAGTCCTGAGCCGACAGGTGGGAGAAGTTGATGTGAGGAGGAATCAGCTCTCGGCTCAGCACACCTGTGTTCAGGTAACCCAGAATCTTCTCTGCATTCCTGCAAAGGTGTTCATAGAAAGAGGAGAGATGTTTGTAAAGTAACAAAGAGAGATTGCTTCTGTAAGAGGTACTCACTCAACAACACATTTCTCATTCATGATGTTCGCTTTGAAGCCCAGGACAGCAAACACCACCAAGGTGGCCAAGATGGAGGTGACGAAGTTGATGATGGAAACCAGCGCAGCGTCAAAGTGACAGTTGTTGTCTCTCTTGTTGTAGCTGGAGAACGCGATGACGCCTCCGAAACCCAGACCGAGGGCGAAGAAGACCTGCGTGGCCGCCTCTCTCCACACCTGCGGCTCCAACATCTTCTCCAGCTGGTGACATAAGAACGAGAAGAAAAAAAGTCCAGTAATTCTGGAACTAAGGTTGTTTATCTTTGTATCTTGTGTTTATTACATATTTCATCATTAATCGTCAGTTCAGGCACCATGATGGTGATTTACACAAAACTTAATCATTTGATTTAAATTATTTGAGATTATTTCTTTAATTTTCATAGACACATAAACATGAACAAATAAAGTAACACAGTCTCCTTTTTTATTATTTACAATTCAACATTAAATAAAGCGTTCCTGTCTCTCATGTAATGTATTTTTGGCAGGTCGGCCTCACTTCACAGGCCTAAAATATTTACACAAGAGCAAAATCATTTTATGAATCTGAGTTTAATTTTTTTATACGTGTGAACAGCAGGATACATAAAAATGTTTCTCTGAAAGAAATGTTTGCAACTCTTGAAATCCAGGTTTTGTTCATTTAAATGAACCCATTGTTGAAAAAATTAATTCTCAAAGCTAAAACATGGACAAATATTTTTGTACCTCCAACGACTTTGAAGATTCATCCTTATTTTGATAAATTTTAAATGAGAATCACATCAAAATGTGAAAAGAGGACTTTTGCCACTAAAATTGCACCAATGATTCCCTTCAAAATCCATTACAGTATCTCTGTTTTTTTTTTTATTTATTTTTAGTAATCTAATAAAAGTATCGACACGCTACTGTAAGTGTCTTTCTAAGCTACTTGTTTGAAATGCACCACCTACTAGATGCTGCAGTTCAGGATTTAAAATATAAATGTAACTCATTTGGACCAACGTCTGGTCTGAATGTCAGCCAAAGATCTAAAGATAAATAGCATCGATCTGTCACCCACTGTGATAAAAACCTCAGAAAGATGAGCTGAATGTCATGAAAATATAGTATGAAGAGGACTGCATTCATTTTATAAACTCTAGTATTAACCTTAAAACAGAAACTATGCATTAATAGCAGTTTTACAGAATTTGCCACGCACATATTTAAGCTTATTTCACTAACAGGCAAATTTATGGGAGAAACCACCAAAAGCAATACATCCAGTTGTTTGCACTTAATTATTTAACAGCAACTAAATGCATAGTGCATAATCATGGATGCAAAAATAAAATGTGTACTAAAAAATGAGGAGTGTCAATATGTTTAAATACACAAGCACCACAAGAGGGAGACACTGACCTACATCAATGTAGATGATCATATTTTTTTGTTGAAGCCCTCATTCATTGACAAGTTTGATGTATTTCTAAATTTCCTCTAAGAGCAGTGAGCGTTTTCCCTCGTTTCGACGAATATCTGATATTTCCGTCCTTAAAATGTCCCCAAATCCCAAAGGGGCAACAGACACGATGACGTTCTCCTGCTTTTCAGAGAAAAACACTTGCATGGTTTGCTCTCACCTTGGGGGTGAACATGTGAGCGATGCCGTCCACCGCTCCCTTCAGCAGCAAGCCTCGGACCAGGAAACAGAACAGCACCACATACGGGAAGAGGGAGCTGAAGTACATCACCTAAAAGAGGGAGAGAAAGTCAAGTGCATCACTCAGTGTTGCCATGGATACCCTGTGAGGCCTCACACATGGAGGGAGAAGCGCCGTCACACACGCAGACGACGGATCAGTCCTGGTTTGCTCCACGCCAAATCTGTGAACTCTTTCAGCGCAGAGAGGAGATAATCTTTCCACAGAGCTGCAGAATGATTACAGCTCTGATGACTGGAGTCGATCAGGGTGTTTTTAAAAGCACGTCAGACTTTGTGTGCAACATTTCCCTGTTCTGCAGGCTGGATGTTGTGCTCTGATGTATGACTAACAGTTTGGACCCAGAATCCAAGATGTTGATGTGATTCTTGCCCATTGTGAGCACCAGTTTGTTTTCTTGGTTCAGTTGAAGCTCATGAATGCTGCATGACTTCCATAATACAGATGAGATCCAAAAATAGACACATGAGAGGCTTAGCGTTGTACCTTTACCCAAAAAGCAGAGTCAATAAAATCCTCTCTGTCAGGGATGAATCGCTGATTAAAAATGAAAATGGAAAGCTTTCGTTGAAAGGATTTATCTTTACATCGCCTCGTTGGGGTGTGGGATAAAATGCAGAGGATTATTTTTTTATGACATGCAGTTCAGCGCTCCCACCGCCCACGTACCTTCCCAGAGGACTGGATGCCTTTAATGACTGCCAGGCAGACCAGGATCCAGGCCACCAGCAGGGACAGAGTCATCTTCCAGTTCAGGCCGCCGGTGTCGTCGATGGTGCTGGTGATGTTAAGCGTCTGACGGTACCAGAAGTAGGTGGTGGCAGAGCTTTTCTCACACTCTGCTTCCACAACTAAAACAGAAGCAGAAAAAAGAAAAACAGACATGAGCATCTTTCAGTGGAGCTGGAAACAAATTAAGGAAAACTTTGTACAAATTTCAAGTTGTTGCAATAATTATTTCCATTAAGAAAAAAGCAACTGCAACTTGCACAACAATAGAAAGCTTGATAAAATAATAATAAATGAAATGTCTAATATTCCTTGAAATAACCTGCCGCCTTTATTGCTAAAGATGAAAGCTAAAATTGATGAGTTGAAGCCGTTTTGTCCAAACCTTTAAATTTGAACAGTCATGTGTTTGGAATGACTCTCAGCTACTACCACAACACATTTTAGCTCAATATCTGTAAAACCAGTTTAAATGCTGGCTAATGTCAATTAGCTGTGGTAGCCATTTGAATTTTCTCAGCACCAAAAGTGATTCAGATGCACACAAACATACAATTTTTTACTCAATGAAAGTTTTATTAAAATCCATACATGTGAACTATTTTTCTAACAGACAGGTAATGGTGAAAATTCAGACTAATTTCTTGCACAATGTGTTTATGCTCAGATTACATATTGTGGATAACACAGCTGCTACCATACAAAATGTTTAGGTCAATATCTGTAAAACTGAAACTGATTCAACCTTTTAGCAGTACAGTATTCAAAATAATAATCGGCCAACTATTAAAACCAATTTTCAATCATTTATGTATTTAGTAAAGCATCTGTCAATGGTTTATAGGAGGTTTATGTAATTTGTTTTCTTAACAATGTGAGCTAAGGGAATATTTGATCTGTACACGTCAAACGCAGACTGAAAAGGAGCACGACGGTAAAACAAATAAAAGAAAAAAATGGCTAAAAACTATATTAAAACAAAATTTAAATAAAAAAGAAACAAGGAGGAGATAAACAAGGAGCACTGATGGGATGAAAGACTGACGCTGAACTGAAAAACAAATTAAGGAATAAACAAATAATGAGACACTAAAGCTAAACAACAAACACCTGGGGTGAATACAGATGAGGGACAGGTGAGGGTGGCAGACTACCGTATTTTTCTGACTATAAGGCACATCAACTTATAAGGCCCACTCTCAATTTTTAAGAAAATTAAAGGATTTTAAGTGTGCCTTATATTAAAAAATATGATAACTTGAAAAGCATCGAGACATGGCACAAGAAACAGAGCAAGACTAAACCAGAAAACTAAAAAAGAATAAAGATTTAAACTGAACAGCAAAACGCAGCAGAACCTAAAGGATAAAAGCAAAACACAAACCACAAAAGAATAAAACTAAATCAAACAACAGAAAAACAGACAATAATCAGATTTATTGTGAATCATTCTAATCTTCACAGAGAAACAGGATTCAAATTTCATTCATTAAAAAGCTGTCGTTTTCAGGCTACCAGGACAACGATTCTAAAATTTTAAAAAGTACATTCTGATACATTTTGTTTCATTGTTTTTTTTAAAGTGATATTTTCCTCGGTCTGAATTTAAAAAGAAACGGAGCTAGCTTCTTGTTTTCTCATATTAGTGAAACACCGTGCTTTATATCACGTCTCTGCAGCAGCTGTCTTCTGACACAGAGACAGCCGTGTCAAATCAAACATCTGACCACAGAGCTGCCCAGCTGGATGAGCTGCTGGTCGGCCCAGGCGAACAGATCACTGGTTCTGTTGGGTCTCTGCAGAGATGCTGCTGCATGACCCCAGAGCCCAAACGTAACCACTGAACAGGATGTGCGTTAGCATCTGCTGAGATTATGCACTAACTGAGACGTTTTCTTGTAATCTCACATTAAATGGGCAGTGTTAATCCTAAACTATACGCAGGGCAGGATTAAGGATTTGTGCACCCCCTTGGCTAGAGCTACGCTCCACTGACATATTTCTTTTCAACACAAACGGTTGTTTAAAAAAAAAAAAAATCAGTTTCTATTCACACACAGAGCGAAGCTTCTTTTAGATTTAATGTAAATCTAAAGTCTGAAGACAAACTACAGACGAGTCATTTGATATTATGATAAAGTCTGCTGTGTCAGGTTATCTTTATGATCAGCCATTGCTGCACAGATTACAACCGAATCTCAAAAGTTTCTCTATTTAAACTCAAAAGCAAAGTAAATACTGTAATTAAAAAAAAAAAAAAAAAAACACTACAAACCATTAAGCATCTGTAAATTGATGCAACTTAAAACTCTTCCCAGTGATGTGGCTGTCACTTCATTAAAAATAAGCAAAATGGGGAAAACATCCACTCATTAAAAACAACAATACTAATTTGATGCCCCCTAAACAGTGGGGCCCTGGTTCCTAAGTCATTTGAAAAGTCTGTTTGTGACTCGTATTATGATGACGGTCATGCTTTTGAGCGACTCACTGGCTTGGGTTCCATTCCTCTTGATGGGGCACTCAGCCCAGGGTAGAGGATACTGAAAAGACTGGAAGAAATAGAAGATGCTCCAGCCGATAATTACGTTATAATAGAGGCCAACAAAACCGCACACCTGAGGAGACACGAGACAGAAAAGCAAACCTTATTAATCACACAAGCACGAGGAGCAAGCAGCATGCAGCGTGTGTGTGTGTGTGACGGTGGGGCAGGGCGCTGACACACAACTCAGTCTGAGTACATATAAATTATTGAGCTGTTTGCTCTCAGCAGCCGAGGCCGCCGTCCTCAAAGATGGTGGTATTTATAGCCGCTAAAGCACGTATAGGAGCTACGGCACGCCTCACTGCCCCCCAGGCAGGACTCTCCATCCACCAGTTTACATTAGAGTGATGAAACAAGGGTCGGGATGAACGACCCACAGAAAGACTGAAACTGCAGATCACTGACTGAGCGACTCAGCTGCTGACGGACTGCGCTCGAAGCTGGGGACGCTAACGAGACTGGGACATGATGGGTCACCGCTCCGGCTGTGGATGGAGGACGGACTGCGGCAGATCAGAGCATTTTATTTGCTTTAAAACAACAGGAGGAAATATGAGGAGGCAGAGCGAGGTCAGGAGAGTGCATCATGCAGCACAGCTATTAGAGACGGTCCCATCTAATCAGACTCATTTTATTAAAACTTGATTATTAAAGATTTTAACAATGCAGGATTTTAAAATGAATAATAGATCTGTACTGAAACAAGCATTCATTGTAGGAACACATATCAGCTGCCAGGCCACAGTTTGACACAAAAATCTCATGTGATCAGTTAGTGCTCAGAATGTGTGATGGGAATGAGGATCAGCGACTACCACAACAAGTTGAAACAAAACTTTTGTAAAAATGACTGAGTGGGAGTCAGTTTTGTATTTACTAAAGTTGATTAGTGTGCGGTTTCTGTCTTTTTCTGTGTTTTTCTGCACCCCCCTGTGCGTCTCTTCAGCTCCTGTCACACCTGTCTCTGTTTCTAATCACCACAGGTGTTTCATAAAGTCTGTGTCTTTTCACTCCTGTGTCTGGGCATTATCCTTAGGCTTCGTGGCTCTGTAGCCTGTCTCCACCTAAAGTAAGATTTTTTTTTTTATTTTTATTTTTTGCTGTCCCATCAGTGCTTTGTTTTATTTGTAAAAAACAAAAGTTATAATTATCTTTACTCATGAGTTCTCCTGCCTCCACCTGCACGTGGGTTCACACTTAAAGCAGAATCATGTCAGTTACCTGTGGTGGCCATCTTGAATTTAGATGATTTCAGTTGCAAATGGACCTTTTTACAGTCACTAATGCTCATGCTCAGTCAGTATTTTGCAATGCATTGTGGTCCTAATACTTCCAGCTCAATTAAATACACTTAGTCTAAAAACAATGTTCATACCTAACTGTGCTTCATATGTACTCTGCAGTCATTCAGATGACCTGCAGGTCACCCTCACAGCGTAAAATAACAATAAAACTAATTTGCTAATGTGTTTGTATAACAGTCAAATAAAGCAGGTGTAAAAGACATGACTATGAAACTATTTGTGCCCCATTTTACGCTTTAGTAACTGTAAAAACGTAATTAAGTTATAGATGCACATTAACAATTACTTTCTGAGGTTTGTATTAAAGTGTCATGAGCTGCTGAGACCAACAAGGTCGACTCCAACAATTATTAGCAAAGTTTCAAACAAAGCTATTGTGCATTTTATTAGCTCTTAGATGACGTGTTGGGCACGACTCTCACCTACTACCACACCAAATTATAGCTCAATATCTGTAAAATTCACTGAGTTATTTTTTGTGTTTGCTAAAACTGGTTAGCTGTGGCGGACATCTTTAATCATGTTTACTCCAAACAACATTCACTATTATTCAATATTTCAATATATGTTCAAGGTTAATAGGATATTTAGCTAACAGGCAGACAAACAAACCCCCCCCCCCCCCCACACACACACACACACACAGATTACGACTGCCATTCTTTATTACAGCAAGTGATAAGTCAGTTTTTAATTAATAAAACTTCAAATGAAACAACAGTTTAATTAGTAAAAGGGCCTATTAGCTGCTGTGTGATGTTTTTAATTTGAACCTTTTATTTTACAATCTTAACTTGTGGGCGTAGGAAAAAAAAGACAGGTTTTGGCACTGATATTAAAACGTAAAATATTAAGATTATTTGTTGACTGTGAAATAAATCAACTTTGTACAGAGCAATTTAAAGAACGGTGCGAGTATAAATATTATTTTACTCTATTAACACAAATGATCATTATTTCATTGCTTGCATAAATGTTTTCCTACTAAATAATGAAAACCTTAAAATTTTTAGTGAAAAATCAGAGAATCACTTTTAAACTAAAGTGAAGCGCTATTAGCTCCCCATCAGAAATTATATAAAAATATATATTTTAATTACTATTTAAACGTCATGTTGCTTGAAGATCTAAAAATTAAAATCTAGATGAACATTTTAAGAATATTGCTGATTTTAGATTGTATTTACAAATTCTTTATAATTTAGCTGCAGATAGAAACATTTACAGTGCAACTTTCAAAACAGGACATTTTAATTCATACAGAGATTAATAATTCAGGTTATCAGATCCTTTCAGATTCAGTTTGTTGCCAGCAAGAAGTGGACTTATGTGATTTTTCAAACATTTTCAAATTTACTGGATGGATGTGAAATTTGATGTCATGTTTTTCTGGAATTTCTCAGTTTTACGTTTCATCATAAAGCCCCCAAAATTACAGAACTTTTAATCCCATCAGTCTCGTTTTGGGTTTAAATAAACAATTTGTTCCTCTAAAATCTCACAAAGAACTTAAAGAGCTCCTACAGCAGAGTTTTGCAGATGTCACATGTCATAACCACCTAACTTAAGGCAACAGCGCTACAGTATTACCATCAAGCTGGAAACGCCGATGCCCCCCAGCTGAGGGTAGACGTAGTTCCACACCCCAATGCTGCCCCTCCTGATCCTCTGACCCACTGCCAGCTCCAGGAAAAACAACGGGATGCCGATGAGGAGGAGGAGGATGAAGTAGGGCACCAGGTATGCACCTGACACAGCAGAAGAGCAGAAGGGACACAGATTACCGTATGTTTTGGAATATAAGGCACACTTAAATTCCTTTAATTTTCTCAAAAATCGACAGTGAGACTTAAGTGAACGAGTTGAATAGAGTTGGACTCATCTGACTGTTTTGTTTCGCTTAATGCACCTTATAGTCCAGAAAATATGGTACAGCTTGTAGTTTTATTTTAACGTCTGAATGCTGATTGTGAAGCAGACAAAGGGACAGCGTCACATTTAACCAGGTTCTGTTTTTAGTTTTTAACCTTTAAACACAGACTTTACCACTGCATCACTCTCAGTTCTGACATTTGCTTTGTTCCTTTTTAACTTGCATCCATCGCTTCATCCGCTGTCACCCTCTTCTTTTCATTTTTGTTCGAAACAGGAGAAACGAGAGAGCAGACGGCGATCACAGACGACAAGTCAGATCCAGTCCTGCTTACGTCAAGAACCGAAGGGACACCATGGTGACAGAAGCACCCAAAGCCAGAGAGGGTTGGTTCACAGACAGCACTCACTGGACTCCATAAAAAATACTGATTTTATTCTCATCTGATGCTGACGGAGAGGCAAACTAAAGGTGCCGTCTTGATTTCAGATCTGTTCTGAGAACAGATTTAAACAAAATCTGTCGGTGAGGAGATAAATAAGCTATCAAGGTTTAAACGTTTAGATGTTTTGTCACAGATGCTGCAGCCACGCATGAACGACTTAATGAAAGAATATGAACTGACAACACATTTAAATGTTAAAGAGCAGAAAAAAAGGACTAAATCTAAATGGAAAGTGGTGTTACTGAGCCCACCGAGGCGTTGAACAACACTAACTAAAATTAACCCAAATTAGCCTCATTTATTAGCGGGCATGCTAGGACTGGTATGACAAGGCTGCTGAGAAAACTTCTATCAGTTTGATTAAAATGAGTTTTGTTTTAAAACTTTTTTTTTTTTTTTTTTTGTTAAATTTGTTTGCCTCATTTTGCAATTTTAAAAATAATATATTTGCTGTGGTGCAATATTTCAAATGTGTACAAAATGTTTAAATATGAAGCATAATTAAATTTAAAGTAATTTACGGTCATTTAAAGTGGCTGCTTCAACTAAAACATCCCATCATTCAAAGGTAATAATAACAGGGTTTTAAGGCCAATTGTTGAAATAAGTATCAGCATAAATAACAAGAAAAGTAAAGAGAAAATTTGATTTGTCAAAGTGGATTAGGAAATTATGGGTGAAAAATCAGTTCAACCAGTGGATCTTTATTTATATGTCAAGTCCGCCTGGCAGCTGAGAAAAAAAAGATGTGAGAAATTGTTTCACCAACTCTGGGTAAATGTTCATACTCCCACCAGGTCCCACCAGGTCCCGTCAGGAGACACAAACATGCAAATAAGCTAACTAAATTAAAATTTAACCTAATTGAACTAACAATTTATCCATGAAGCCGTGCTGCTTTTGATGAGGAGTGTCTGATATTTGTTTGTAAAAAAAAAAAAAAAGATAGACCAAAAAAAAAAAAAAAAAGAGCAGCAACAAACCTTTTATTGCAAGACAATGCTGCACCCTCAGCTAAAAAGTAATTATTTGATTACTTAGTAACTAGTAATCAAATTGAATTTTGTTTATGATTATTATTACAACACAGTTACTACTCAATTTACCACTGTTTTTTTCTCTCTCAAATTTATATTTATAGAACAACATTCATATACCGACTTTCTGCATAATATTTTATTTTGTTCATCACCTGTTGTCCTTTAAAGATAATGACTAAATTTCCCTAATCAGGCTTATCACTCAATGCCACTTGATTATGTGCTGCTGATTATCCATGCTGCTGATCTCACGCTGCTGATTCATTTCATGCTGTTGTGTTCGTTCATGCTCATCTGCTCACACAGACTCATGTTCGTGCTGCTGTTCAGCGTATTGTTTTTGTACTATTAGTGCGTAGTATACTGTATTTCTTAGTTCTTAAATCTTATCACTGTTTTTCTATACAGTTTATACTTTTGTTGGATGTAATTGGGACTCTGTGTACACAATTTTGTTCTATCACATGTACCACGTGAGGTGTGACAATAAAGAAACCTCGCTTAATATTACTTTATTACAACTTTGAAATGTAAAAAACATATTGTAATATATTATCAAGTTTGAATAAGAAACAGTGTTAAAAGTCGTATTTATTGACTTTAAACCTAAAATCTGTAGCTCTGCAGAAAAGTGAAACATTTGACGGTTCGGCTGACTGGAGGGTCAAAACAGCCTCAGACCAGAACATTCAGACATCAAACCTTTCAGTTCATGTAAGGACCAACGCACTTTGCAGCTGACGACTCTAACCACGTCTGTTTGAGATTTCAATCTGGCATCGATTGTTTGAAATCCAGTTCCATTTTCACTTTTCAGCTCATCTTGAATACTTTGATTTGATGCTTATTATATTTGATCTTTGACGACCCAGAAACCTCTCTGTTTAATTGGGTTACTCTAAAACCCCAAAGTGACGTGAAGACAAAAATGTCACACTGATATGATGTCTGATTGACTCACACTCTAATAATAAACCGAGTAATTTAAATTTAGCTTTATTTGAACTGACTACAACCAGATTTGGATCTGGATCTGTTCTGAACCAAATATGAACTCAAGTTGTGATGGAACTGAACTGAATAAACTGATTCCTTGAACAAGGTTAATCAGAAAATATTGGGGTATTTGCTTGATCTGGCCTCCTACTTCATTTTGGATTTTACAGAACCAACAGAAAAGAACACCATTAGTGAGTTTTGACTCAGTAAAGTATCACTGAAGGTCCTGGGGGAGTCTTTGCTCAGAATGTGTGGCCTAATTATGTATTGAAGCCAAACACAGGAAGTGTCTCATCATCTAACCGTGTTTTGTGGAGACATGTACATAATGTTTTCAAGCTGAGCACGTTTCTCATCCACCTACCTCCACCGTTCTTCTGGCACAAGTAGGGGAACCTCCAAACGTTGCCCAGACCCACAGAGAAGCCCACCTGGGCGAGGATGTACTCCAGCTTATTGTTCCACGCGGGCCGACCGTCCTCTGCTTCCTGATCAGGCAGCAGAGACTTTCCCGGGGCTGTAGATCCAGGGCTGAGACCCATACTCATCTGGCTGCTCTTGTAGTCCATGGGATGCTCCAGGGACAGAAGGTCAGCCACGGACTCGGTGACCGGCTCATTGCTGTGCTCTCGCTGCGTCACCTTGGTGTTCTTTGGCATGGCTGCTGACACACTGCAGCTGAGGTCTGCGGGGAGGGTCAACGAGGGGCCAGAAGAAGATGGCGTGCAACAGAACGATCAGTGGAGTGAGCGCTCGGAAGACGGCGAGGAGATGAAAAAACTATGCTCTTTCTCAAGTCTGTGAGGAGGAACGGAGAGAAATCCAGTGCTTAAAATATGTATTTTTTAAAGTACATCTTTGTAAAATTACTTCATAAAAAACTTGAATATTTGTGTGACTGTTTGAAACTGTAAATAAAACAAACATGAGAGTTTTCAGACCATTGTCCAAAAGACTCTTTAAAGTTTAACACAGAAAGATGCTGAGCGTTTGGTTTCAGTCACATCTTTTTATGCACTGTTTGTGTTTAAGCTACAAAGCCCTCAACAACCTAGCTCCATCTTATATTAGATAACTTATTATTCCATATTTTCCTAACAGAGCACTTTGCTCTCAGACTTCAGGTTTACTTGTTGTTCCTAGAGTTTCCAAAATAAGGATGGGAGGAAGATCTTCCAGTTATCAGGCTCCTCTTGTGGAACCAACTTCCAGTTTCTGTCTGTGAGGCTGACACATTGTCCAGTTTGAAGACTGGGCTTAAGACTTTCCTTTTTGATAAATCCTATAGTTAGGGTTGGCTTGTTATGTTGCTATAGACTTAGCTAGGACAGACTGACCTCATTTCCTTGAATACCGTGTCTTTCGGAGTATAAGTCACTCGGGAGTAAAAGTCGCATGTCAAAAAAAGCATCATGAAGAGGAAAAACGTCACTGCTGACCCGTTGCATTTATTATGTGTTAATTTAATGGTCAAAACAGCTTCAATTTGCCTGGACGGTGCAGTGTCATCCATTGATCCATCCATTGTTCCATCCATCGATCCATCCATCAATTCATACATCGTTCCATCCATCGATCCACCCATCACGGCCAGAACCGCTAGCTTTTTTTTCATTCAACCTTATTTATACAGATAAATCACATTGAGCCTCGAGGACTCATTTACAAGTGAGACTTGTTCGCTCTCCAGCGTTCCTCCGCCTGCACCAGCTGAGTGAAGCGAGCACACACGGGAGGACTTGCTTTTGTAGTTCAAAATTGAATGTGTCAGTCAAAAATTGGGTCATGAATATGAAAAAAAAAAACATGTATACAAGTCGCTTCAGCGTGTAAGTCGCAGAACTGACACATCTGTGCAAAAAAAAACCCTGCGACTTATACGCCGGAAAATACGGGGGTTGTTTTCATTTGATACTATTTCTATCTTAACATGATTCTTGACCTGTGACCTTGTGTATCTGTTCCTCCTTCCTGTCCTACCAAACCCAGCCGGTCGAAGCAGATGGTCGCCTGTCCTGAGCCTGGTTCTGTTAAAAGTTTCTTCCTCATGAGGGAGTTTTTCCTTCCCACTGTCGCCTTCGTGCTTGCTCAAGATGAGTCTGAGATGAACTTAAACTCAAGCAGTCTGCTCCTCAGATAAAGAGTGTTAACTTATTTTTAATGTACTGTTTATGTATATGCAGTGCCCTGAGATGACTTCTGTTGTGACTTTTATATAAATAAACTGAACTGAATTGAATTAATGAATCACTGACGTCACGTCTTCAAAGATGCAAAACTTAGAAACAACAGATACAGTTTATAAATGAATATGCTCCATGTCAAGAAGGCTCTCTCTGCAGACTTTAATACATGTGAACATTTGTTGACATTCAAAAATAATCAAATTACATTTAGCACTGCTCATTCAAGACCAAATAATCGGCGGCAGCCCCACATCCAAAGCTACTGGGGTGGGCTGTAATTATTTCACTCCCGCCCGTTTGAAGCCAAAGTGTTTTTAAACGGTGGTTAAAAACAGCAGCACTTGGAGCCATGAGGTATTTCTGTAATCCACTTCATTGTGGCGGACGAAACTCACAGATTGAATTACAATCCATTTCACAGCAGAGCCTATTATACTGGAGTCGGGTCATGTGAGCAGCATGAACACCAGCGTGCCGTCTGTGTGACTGCCTCTCAGGAGGGTTCAGCCCTATTAAACCAGAGCGCAGACTGAATCAGCCATTAGTGTCGTTCGTTCTCATCACTGCACTTCATCTTGTCTACAGGTCGTTTTATTCCAGGTGCTGAAACGAAACAGCCTCATGCACTTCTGCTTTGAGTTGAATGTTTTTTATATTGTTGTTGTTGCTGCTGCAGATATACACAATCCAAAGTGGTGCTGCACAAGAGTTTCCACATTCATCAGGTCTTATTGCCCTGCAAGAGAATTTTACATTCATTACCTGATTAAAGCTGTAATCCACTGATGCAGCGCTGCACTCTGAAGGTAGACAAGCAGAACGCCCTCGGTTTAAAAGCTTGGATTAAACACAACGCAGCTCAAATAATGTTTGGCTCGTTAAAATTTAAATAAATCAGGGGTTAGTTAAGGTCAATGAAGCATCAAGCAGAGAGGATGCCAAGGTTTTACAAAGTTTTAAACTAAACAAGTTAAATTAAATTAGCAGTAAATTCATTACAAATACAAGAAGTTTTGCACAGATTTTCTGTATGGTCTCCAACATGTGGCTCTTTGTAGCTTTATGTACACAATTTTAATGATTAAAAAAAAAAAAAAAAAAAAAAAACAACTATATAAATGGATCATTTTAATTATTTTAATAACACAAAAAGTGATTGTTGTTCAGATCATGCTGGTCCAACTTCCAGCCACACAGAGAAATCTTTCTCTCAAAACCACCAGAAAACTGAGAACTTTTTGAACAACTTTAAGTTGCTGCAACTCAAGAGTATAAATCGTTAAAATTAGGAGTTATGAAAAAAGTCCTTAATTATATTAAAAAGGTAAACAATTACACATTAATAACATGAGTATAATAGTTTTTGTCTTATGTAAAAATCCACTGTCAAAATTGATTACATATTTTCAGTTTTATAATGTAAAACTTTACTATTAATTACTATTTTCATCAATAAAATAGATTTCACAAGCATCTGTGAATGAACTACTGTATATTGTGTTTTTTTAAAAAGTGGATTTTTCAGTAAACTGTTATTCATTGAGTAAATTGTCCACTCTTCCTTTAGAAAATGTTGGCTTCATTCATTCACCGCTCTAGTTCGGATCAAGACCCAATTCAGTAAAAAGTAAATTTAGTTTCTGACAGCTTAAAAGGCAAAGCCTGGTGTTTGAAATTTACGTGGAAACTGTGAGATTTCCTGAACCAATTAACTAAAGGTCAAACTGAGCAAAGCCTGGCAACAACAGCTCTCATTAAATGCCACACGCGCATAATGGAACGAGACTGAGGACTTGTCCGGCTGTGTGGGATGAGGGGACTGTCAGCTCAAGGGCAGAGTGCAAACGTCAAGAGATGTTTGATCTGAAGAAAAGACCTTTAAATTTAAATCAAGAAGCAGATGACTAATATCAGAGCTGAACGTCTTAAGGTTTGCTCACTGACCAGAAGTCCTCCAAGAGGCTTAACAAGCACAACGTCAAATTCCTCAGCAGTCACGACATGAAGCAGCTCCACGGTTGGGCGCTCCACAGGGCAGTTGCTACTTTCCACACAACCGTCCTCTGATTCATCCTTGAACAATGAGATCTGTGAGGCTGTTCACAGACAAGAGTTGTTTGAGCTACAGGTGCAAAGAGAATAAGCACAACCTTCTGGCCCATTCATCAAGTAGAAACAAAAGTTCAGACCTGGGATCTGCAACCTTTTCAACCAAACAGCTACCGTTTCTGTCCAGACAAACCCTGCATGAAGATTAAATCCAAGAAAAAACTGAGCAAATGTTGTATGTAAAGGAAAATAAAAAATATGAGTTTGTTGCATTCTGTAATGCTCATCACTTTTATTTAAACTGATAAAACCCCACTGAGATCAACATATATTCTCTGAGGGAGGCCAAGAGTTCAGCAGCACATTATTAAATCATAAACAAGATAAAAACACATTATTTACTCATGAACAGAGCATAATAATGACCTTAACAGTGACTTAAAACACAAAGACTGGTTAAGAAAGCACGAGCAATAATAATAAAAAATACAGACAACTGTTAAAAAAACATAGGCAATAAATAAAAATGTAGGCAAAAAAATTAAAGCAATAAACAAAATACTGGTAATGGGTAAAACATCAAGATAAAAAAAAACCTGTTGACATTTATCAACATTTATATTTAGTATAAAATAACAAACTGTTATGAAGAGAAAAACATTTAGTAATGATAAAGCATGTATTTGTATCACACTTTGGTGTGACTATAAAAAATTAAACATTTACCGTAGTTAGATATTAATTGTCTAACTGTTTTTTTACTTATAAAAACACTCTTCACTTTAACGTTCATTATTCCCAGAATAACTTCATGCCTGATTTGAATAACTTGGAACATTTGCCAAACTGCACTTCAGATTTCAGAAACAGATGTGATGATGGGCGGTTAAATTAATAAAGTGATAAAATCGTTAGCAAACAAATTGTTAACAAACAAATTGGGCAAACTGATTGATGTGTTTTAACGTAATGACATTTTTGGTCAAACATTGCAGAAAACTGGACGAGAGAACTGCTGCAGTTAACTTTTGTGAATGTAAATAAATATTTATTCATTCAAAGTATACGAAACGCTGCTGCAGCGGAACTAAACTGGGACCCAGAACCACCAGTTGCAGATCCCTGACTTAGAAACAAACAAGGCTTTTAATGTACAATGAAAGTTTCTGTTCCTTACTTTAGTTCATTGTTCTGCCAGAGATGCTGCAGGACAGACTGAAGGCTGCAGATACAAAGTGAGACTGTTACAATCTGAGAGTCCTGTGACTAAGAACCCGTTAGAGGAAAAAAATGCATCGCAATAATTTTGCTGCAGAATATTTAGGGAGATCAAAACAAACTGGAGCAGATATTTATAGACCATGTGATTAATGTGGAGGCTCTCAGTGTGAACATCCCACGAGGCAGATGTGTGATCCTGGATTGTTGTCCTGCAACTTAACCCCCTCCCAACTTTCTGCAGACACTGGAGGTGATGATGTAACAGCACAGGTTCCACACGGTGCTTTGCTCCACTTTTATCTGCGGCGGTTGCTAAGCAATAGGCTCCTTCAGAAATACTGAAACCTCATCCTGGCATCAGAGCTCGCTTGCCTTTCATTTTCCCAAATGGACGGACGTGATATCTTCTGGCTGCACATGCGGTGGCAGAGCTGATGATGGAGATGGTTTGGCATCTTTTCCATCAGGGAGGCAGCCATCACACAGTCTCATGTGGAGATTTTATATCGGACACATCTCCAGACAGAAAATGGAGTCAGGGTAATTTCTACCTCTTCTGCATCTGATCCTGGAAGTGTTGTGGTAACAAGTCATCACCTGACCACCACTCAGACCAGTGCGACTCCCAGAGGTGGATACAACCTCTGACGCTTTGTCAAGGTCAACGCAGCCTCCAGCCCCGCAGAGATGCAAACAGTAACAGTTCGAGCCGCTGTGGGCAGAGGATTACTGAGAGATGCTCGGTGCTGATGCAGAGGCCGAACAAGCCTCGTGAGCTGCTCCTCTCTGTCAACTCCTCTGAAGACCCTTCTTTAAATCCCAGCAGCGCCTTGCGCCCATTTAAAGTTTAAACCAAGACACGCGCAACAAATATAAAAGATTCCAATAATATCCAAACCCCCTTACCTTGTAATGTGCAGAGCGGATGGATCCAGAGTTCACTCGGGCGCAGCGCTCGCCTGCAGCATCTCTGGATGTGAAGCCACGCGCAGCCTCCAGTCACACGGGGCGCATGGTGCGTAAAGTCTGACGCAGGAGCTCGACGCCGGACACAACTTTTGAGTTTGGTTTCTTTAAAATGGCACAGGCGCGCGCACGTACCAAAGTGTCAACCAACGCGCGCTGCCTGCACTTCAGCTTCAGACCGACGCTCCTCTCTGCTGCTCTCTCGCGCACATCTGCCCCTCCACGTGGTTACTGGTGTTGTTGTGGGACGAGGACTTTACTATGGCAAGTCACGACGACCGTCTGACGCAGGTTTGACTCATCCGCTCGTGCGCCCGTCAGCCCCTGGGGGGGGGG
>JARVGV010000111.1:21738898-21753110 GCA_031762435.1 Hypsolebias longignatus | reverse complement strand
AAAATATCAATAAATGTTAAAAATCATTACATATTTTTAGCTTTATATTTTCACCCCCCACTGGCCACAAAAGTCTCTCCAGCACACTTAAAGTGACCCACAGGCCACCAGTTGATAATCACAGTTGTAGGAGGTTGTTGCAGCTCTGATCACTTTTAATTTAGTGAATCAAGGTGTAAAAATGGCTCTTTTGATCGTAATGGTTGCAGACCCCTACAGAACAGGGCTATTCAATTAAACTGCTCAGGGGGCCACAGCTACTGAAAGCCAAGAGCTCAGGGGCCGGATATCCAGCAGTTATTAATTATTAAGCTTGCTTTTACAGTATAGTTTTATTTAAAAGGGAACCCACTGGTGGACCTAACTGAGCTCACCTGTAGCCCTGATTTTGCCCCTGAGTCACCAGTTGAACATTCCTGGAAGTGCATTAGTCTCCTGCATGAACAGCTTACACAACTGAAACAACACGCAGAAAAGATTTTAAAACATATGAGCCCATCTGACAAAATAAATAAATAAATAAATAAATAAATAAATAATTAAATAAATAAACAAACAAACAAACAAATAAATAAAATCCAGAAAAGACCCAGCACTAATTGCTAAAATCCTACAGCTGACAAGAATGGGACAGTTTCCTGTAACTCCCCCAGAAACTGGTCTCCTCAGTTCCCAGATGTGCACAGGCTGTTAGTAAAAGAAGAGGTGATGTTTCACAGTAACAAGGTTCTGAGATGTGTTGCTGTCATCAAACACCCTCCACCTCAAAAACAAACCATTTCTCAGTTACAGTGTTAAAAAATGAGTTTAAGAGATTTGGAAATTATTGGATTCTTTTTAATTTACGTTTTTCATAATGTCCATGCTGTTGGGGGGAAATGGTTTTCATGGCTTTCAGACATGTTAAATGGGATTTGTGTGTGTGCATGTATATGGGTGTGTGTGCATGTATATACAGTATGGCTGCACAGATTCGTGTTGATACACCCTGTGCAGTGTGCAATGGTTTTACATGTCTGGAATGAATCTTCTATAATAATAATAAAAAAAAATGTAATTAATATGATTTTTGTTGTTGTTTTTTCAAGGTTTGGTTCCAGAACCGCAGGGCCAAGTGGAGGAAACAGGAGCGCTACGGGAAGATCCAGGAGGTCCGCAACCATTTTGCTGCTTCTTATGATATTTCTCTTCTCCCTCGACACGATGCGTATCAGGTACCGCAGATTCAAATCGAAACGCAGTTTTGATAGTGATGCTCCTGAACGTTCAGGGCCCTTCACCCATCAGACTTTTGCTGAGCAGCAGTTTCATGTCCATTCCTTCAATTTGCAACTCTGTCCCCATCCAGATCCAGGGCAACCTGTGGCCCAGTGCAGCTTCAGGGGGAGGGAGCGGTTCGGGTGCTGCCTGCGTCCTAGGAGCTGACTCCATTCCCTCATCCTGCATGAGTCCATATTCTCACCCCCACAGCAACCTGCAGAGCTTCATGGGCATGTCCACCTCCCCCAGCCACCCACACCACCACCACCCGCCTCACCACCATGGTCTCTACTCGCTCCATGGCTTCCCAGGAGGTCTCGGGCCCCCTTCTATGGAGGGGCCAGAGGCTGACTACAAACCGACGAGCTTGGTGGCGCTGAGGATGAAAACCAAAGAGCCGGGCAGCATCATCTCCTGGCCCACATGACCTCCATCGTGACAGCTCCTCTTTAATGCACCGACTGAGCCACAGCATTTCTTTCATGGAGCCAGAAACGCTCCAATGTACGACCCCCACGTCAGCGTTCGACCCACATAATCACTCTTTACATTTATGCAAACCAACATGGAGGCTTTTTACAGACTATTTTGGATTATTAAAGGATTGTGGGCAACTTTCTCAAAAGTGGCATATTATTAACTTTCGTGTTTACAGTTTTTATGTTCATACAGCAACACCGAAAAGGGAAGTTATTTAAAAAAAAAAATCTGTAATTATCATATTACTCCTTGTTTCATGTTTGTTGTGATTTACAGTGAGACCAGTAATAAAGGCTTTCATCTTTGTCAGCCGCTGTCTAACTAATTTTGCGAAAGGACATTTTTAAGAGAGATGAGAAACAACATCAGCTGGAATTATTTTAGCCTTGACTCTTTTGTGAAAAAAAAAAAGTCTGTGTTTTTCATTTTGATAGCGGGAATGTGGTTGTGAAGCTGAAATTTCTTGCAGGCTGTGGTTGTCATAAACACAAAGATGTCTGCTGTGCAGGAAGTAAACAAAAAGCCAGTACATGTGCGCTCGGCTCAGTTTCTCTCCGGGTGGCACGTTGTGCATGGGTTCGTTAAAGGATAAAATAAAGCAACCATGTTTAGAGAATACACTAACCTGACAATGTTTGAAAGTTTGATTTGGTGCAGAGCGTAATGTTGCATTTGCTTCCTGTTTTCATAAATGTTAAACTTTTTTAAGCATTAAAGGTGAGTGCATGTTATATTTAGCCTTACAGACTGTTTAAATCCCAAACAAGTTACTTTAACCTTCCTAGCGGGACGAGATCCCGCACGCACTTATGATGTGAACGGGTCAGTTGTGACCCGTCTTAAATCAGCCAAAAAATGCCCTCAAAACTGTTTTTTTAAAAAGTATTAGAACACATCTCTAAAATAAATTTGTCTCATTATTTTGTTATTTTAATATTAATAACCATAGTAACATTTATAGTGTTAAGGGTCAGTTTTGACCCATGTATATTTACGTCAAAAAAAAAAAAAAGGAAGAAACATTTATTTTCAAACATTGAACTTTTTTAAAAAAAGAAAAGAAAACAACACCCAATTACACAGTTCCATCTTGTCTGATGTAAATTACTAAATACCGGCGTAGGGTGTACAAACATGTCATTTTGTGTGAAAATGAAAGAGCAATTTCAACCATTTTCAAATGTAGGTTACTGGTTTAAAAAAAAAACATCATAATTTCCACGTCTTTAAGAGAAACACTTTCCTTTCTTTTCTTTTTTTGCTATAGCTGCACTTCATGACGGCAACGCTCAGAGCAGTCCTGGGTTCTGTAGAGCCATGAACATGTGGTTCCAATAGAAGTACGCAAAAAACCCATCAGAAACACTTTCCACACCCACAGCTTCAAATTCCAGCCAGGCCCTGGGAGACGACAGCACACTGCAGCTACAGTCCTCTCTGATTAAATCCCAGATTAAGTGGAAGAGATAAGACCTGCCGGGAGGGATGAGGGACGGAGGAAATGGCCATCTTTATGGAAGCTATAGAAATGGCAGCTGCTGGATTAAGAATTTAGCATTTTTGATTTATATTAAATCTTAAACACAGTGATGAAAAACCGGATAAATCACAGTAGCATAATTGGTTCAGGATAAACGTAATGAAGACATCTTAAGGAGCTATAAATGTTCACCAGGTTCTTTTAAAGAAAGACTTTCAGCTACAGCACAGACTTTGATACCGTCTCTCTCAATATAACAGCCACAACTAAGGTATTTGTCAAGGAAAGGTTAGGAGAACACAATGCTGGAGGCAGTTATTTACAAAGCATCACCTTTTTATGTCAGGATCATTATATGAGGACTTTCAAGAGCCTGTAGAAGATACTAAATCATTTAGCCCAATTATTGGACTGAGCGTATGATTTAATGCTCATTACAGTTTGTAAAGTTGCCTGCAGACCTCTGCTCTGGGCTTTGATCTCACCAGGATTTATCCCCGACTCAATGTGCAGCTTTGCAACCCAGCGGATACTTGTATCCATCATCTCCCGTAAAGCTAATTAATTTGCTACAACAGAGTGGGTCCAGCTCCCAAACAGGAGCAAACAGTAAAATCATGTTAGAGAAGTCTGGCCTGAAAGTTTGAGCAGTTCAATGAGGTGACTATAACATACAGCAGGCAAAAATGTTAATAGTGGCCACAAGAAATTCTGCATCAAGCAGGAATTACTGAACACAAAAGTCAAATGAGTCTTTAATATTATCTTGTTCTTGAAAAATACAACAACAAAATCTGTTTTTATGCTCATTCATGACAACAAGAAACAAGAAAAAAAAGTGTTTACCCTAAAAATGTAACACACATTAAAATACAAGAACTTTAATTTAGCGGCTAGTATCTGGTGTAAATTTGACTTGCAAGGTTTAAAGAATCACACTTATTAAAATAGCAGTACATTTTCAACAGATATTTTTACATAAAACTTATACACCAAAACATGTCACCAATAATGACACAAAATTAGTTCTGAACCCAGTTAAACTTGTCTAAGAGCCTTGTCCTTTTAACACTGAGGCCTCTAGTTAAAAGAAAACATTTTCTGCTGAAATGCTACCACCTTGTGGTCTAATTGAATATGGGCGTTATTGTTCCAATTTATTAAAAAAATAAATATTTTTTTTTTTAAATGGAAAAAAGCCTATTGTTTCTTAAATATTGACAAGTGTCCATTACTGATAAATTGTAGTTTTACGTTAACATAACATAAACCATAGCAGTATAATATTGATGTTGTTGTTGTTGAAAAAGAAATCACACATTCATACAAAAAACCCTAAAAAAAAATCCATAATATAATTTTAAAAAATTGTTTCAGCCAACAATTGCGTTAAGGACAGTAGAGTTTTAAAACTGCCTCGTTTACATTGCCTGAATACTCAAACGCAGACAGGCCTGTTTGACTTTATCAGCTTCAGTGAGTGATTGACAAGCGCTGCAAACGCTTCCGCCCACTTTCCAGCCAATCAGAATTAGGAGGCGGGACTTCACGCTAATCTTAACAAAATGGCGACTGTTGTTGTTTCACCGCAGCGTCAGTGAATAAATCCGTTAATCATTTCAGTACATTTCTGTACTCACTGGAAGAAAACAAAACGAACTGAAATAAATAGCCCAAGCACCACAGGGTTCAACTCCGCTCGGGCTGAAATGAAAGGTAAAGAGCGGTCGCCGATTAAAAAACGTTCCCGGGCCTTGGACGATATTCGAGACAGGGGAGGATGCCACCCGACCAGTAAGAAAATGGGGTCTCTGTCGGTTTCCAGTGGGAGTAATAACGGGAACAGTTCGACCAAAAGCGACGGGGGCTCGACGAGACGGAGTCTGCTCGGCGACAAAAGAGACAGAGACTTTGACGGTCACAGCCGGACTGGAAACAACCACAGCTGCCTGCCCGCTGCCGTGGGTAAGAACCACAGCCTGAGTCTGGAGTCCTCGTCACCCAGGTCCGCTTCACGGGTGGAGCAGCGGGTCCAGCCTCCCAGCGCCGAGAGTGAGTACAAAACGCTCAAAATCAGCGACCTCGGCACTCAGCTGAGCGACGAGGACGTGGAGGACGGGCTCTTTCACGAGTTCAAAAAATTCGGCGACGTCAGCGTCAAAATCAGCCGCAGCAACGACGAGCGCGTGGCGTTTGTGAACTTCAGGAAGCCGGAGGACGCCAGGGCGGCCAAGCACGCCAGAGGCCGGCTGGTGCTGTACGACCGGCCGCTGAAGATCGAGGCGGTCTACATGACCCGGAGGAGAAGCCGCTCGCCCGTGGACAGGGACGTGTACGGGGCAGCCCAGAGTCACAGACACTTGCAGAGGCCCCTCTCTCCCACCGGACTCGGGTACAGAGACTACCGGCTGCAGCAGCTGGCTCTGGGTCGGCTCCCCCCGCCTCTGCCACCCCCTCTGCCCAGAGAGTTGGAGCGGGACAGGGAGTTTGCCCTGTTTGAAGCCAGGGCCCGTCCAGCTTTCATCGCAGAGCGCGCTCCCTTCCGTGAAGAGGATTTCATATCTCCAGAAGATGACCAAAGAGCCAACAGGACGCTGTTTTTAGGCAACCTGGACATAAACATTACAGAAGCAGACCTGAGGAGGGCCTTTGACAGGTTTGGGGTCATCACAGAAGTGGACATTAAGAGACCCACCCGAGGACAAACCAACACATATGGGTTTCTGAAATTTGAGAACCTCGACATGGCTCATCGTGCCAAACTGACTATGTCTGGCAAAGTAGTGGGCCACAACCCCATAAAGATAGGTTATGGAAAAGCTACTCCTACTATACGTCTATGGGTGGGTGGTCTGGGACCCTGGGTTCCTTTAGCTGCACTGGCTAGAGAGTTTGATCGCTTTGGCACCATCAGGACCATAGACTACAGAAAAGGGGACACCTGGGCTTATATTCAGTATGAAAGTTTAGATGCTGCACAAGCAGCCTGGACACACATGAGGGGCTTCCCACTAGGTGGACCAGAGAGACGACTCAGGGTGGACTTTGCAGACACTGAGCATCATTACCCGCAGCCGTTCCTGCAGCCTCTCCCCATACCTCCGTTTGACATGGTGGCTGAAACTTTTGTCCACCGTGCAACACCTGAAGCTCTTCGTGTCAGAGATCGAACTCCACCCCCACTGCACTTTAGAGACCGAGAACTCTTTCCTGGAGCAGAGTGGTCTAACCCAGCTATACGTGAACGGGTTCGAGCTTCTCTCTTTGAGCCTTTGGAACATTTGGACAGGGAGAGGCGACCTCGGGAGCCTTGGTCTTTGGAGCGAGAGCTTCAGGGACGAGAACCTGTACGAAAACGGCGCTTACTGGAGGATGGACGTCGTCTGGACCTCTCACCTGACAGCACTGAAAGGACAGCAAGACGGAGACGTGCTTCTCCAGATGGCAGTCCTGGAGGCAGCAGTAGAGACGGTGGGCGCTTCAGTGATACGGAGCGCCCAGTGAGGGGTGAGAAAGCCTCACCCGCGAGAGAACGTCACAGCAGCTTGGAAAAAGCCGGGGCTGAGCGGAGGCCTAAAAACCAGAGTCTCTCAGACAAAGGAGCTTCAAGCAGCACAGTTTCATCAGGTGGAGAACGCAAACGTAAAGCAGGTGATGGCAAAGGACCCACTAAGAGAGAACGTTCTGAAAACGGCTCCAAGGGCTGTCAGCCATCCAAGTCTGATGGAACCAGACTCGGCTTAGCTTGGCATGGTATGTTGCTCCTGAAGAACAGCAACTTCCCAGCTAACATGCACCTGCTACAGGGCGACCACAACGTAGCCAACGACCTGCTCATCGACAGCACCACAGGAAGGCAGGTGAGCGAGCTGAAGATCACACAGCGACTCCGTCTGGACCAGCCCAAGCTCGATGAAGTCTCTCGGCGTATCAAAGTCGCGGGTTCCAGCGGCTACGCCGTCCTGCTGGCAGTTCCTGGAAATACAGAGGAGACGTCCTCCGACTCTGCAGCCTCAACCCAACGGCCACTTCGTAACCTGGTGTCCTACCTCAATCAAAAACAAGCAGCTGGAGTCATCGGCCTGCCTGTGGGAGGGAGCAGAGATAAAGACAACTCAGGGGTTCTTCATGCTTTCCCCCCTTGTGATTTCTCCCAGCAGTTTTTGGATTCCTCTGCTAAAGCTTTGGCAAAAAGCAAAGATGACTATCTGGTCATGATTGTGGTTCGTGGTGCACCATAGAAAAGAAACGACCATACACTAAGCTCAAGTGGAGTTAAAAAAAAAAAAAAAAGATCTGCTCTATGTCAGTAAAAATTGCATGCTGTGTGTTCTGCATCTTGGGGTACAATAGTATGGTTTTTGATTGTTGCCACCTAATCCACTAAAAGGACTCTCAAACTGAAAAAGGTTGAGTTATTTATTTTTTTTAAACAATACTTTTTAGTAGGTGAATGCGTTTGATAACCATTACAAACCTTCTGTAAGTCAGGCTTCTGTGTTAAAAAAAAAAAAAAAAAAGTTATATTTTTTTGAGTTTGGATTCAGTTAAATGCTGTAGCCTGTTTAACTGCATTTGCAACAAAATGTTACTTTTCCCAGTTGTAAGGGAGGTAAAAGGTAGATCTTCAACACTTTCTGACAATAACATGTCCACTACAATGAAACCGCCTATTATGAGTGTCAAAGCCACATTCCTTTCACAATGTTAAGCATCTAGTTCAGACTTTTAGAAGTGGGGCTGTATGGACATACAACACTAATGTCTCACCTGTTGGTAACTGCTTTTGAACAGCCTCAATTTGGACAAAGACGGTTTAATTTTGACCAGATCAATAAGCTAACAGCTAGTCCAAGCAGGGCTAAGAGCGAAGTGCGTTGCTGTCTTCTAAAAACAACTCCAGTCTCGTGTTTTTCTTAACGGTTCATGCAAAACACTGTTATTAATGGTTCTGTTGCTGTCAGCTCTGCATTACATGGCAGAAATATTATATTATTGCTGTAACTTTCCCTTAAAGCTTCTGCCACTAGTTGTGGCACTTGCAAATAACTAATATTATAGAAGTACATATGTACCGGGTATGTAAAAAAAAAAAAGGAAGTTAAATTGCATTTGCAGGAATCGCTATGAAATATTTATGGATGAAGTTATTTTTTATGGCGGCAGCAGCTCACTTTCATTGTGGCCTCAGACTTGTTGGCTCATTGGTCTCGTCAAAATCAACCTCTACTTCTCCAAACTTAGATTGTTCAAAAATCTAACGCAGCAGGTCTTTGATTGTCCATAACCTTTTCACAGAACTCGTTAATTTAAAAAAAAAAAAAAAAAAAAAAACTGAACTATCCCTTTAACCAAAAAAAAAAAAAAAATCATCTGAAGAAGTCAATTGTTTTGTTGGTTCTGGTGTTGTGTTAAATTCCCTTACATGTTTTGTCCACATACGTTTTTCTATTTAAAATCCTCTTTGTTACCATAGCAACAATTGTGAGCATGATTATTATTTTTAATCTGAAGGCATTTAGTAAACCTCTAGATAATGAACTCATTCGTGTGGGGTAAAAGGTGACACTTTTGAACTTTTAAACTTGTCACAACTCTTTCAGTGGACCACACTCCTGTTACTTTAACCACCTGACGCATTTCTTTTCTTTTTGGTTTCTCAACAATTTTGAAATGAGTGTGATTTACTGAAAAGATGGTTTTAATTTTCATGGTTCTCTCTGTGTGTTCTGCTTGTGTCAAAATCCCCCCCAAAAAATATAAATATCATTACGTATTTGATTAATTTTTCTTTTAAGAAACATGTCCTCCATTTCAGTAACTTGCATTATAAAGTGTGTAAGTGACAGATTTATGTTCAGGGTCTTTTAGGTGCATTTATGTTCATTTTACCTGGAACACATTTCATCATAAATATCAAACTATGTGTGGAATGCTGAGTACTAACAGATGTGGAACTTTATAGCATAGGAAGCAGTCTAACAACAGAAAACATAGTTGAGCAAATACTAACACTTCTCAAAGTATTTTTTTTTTGTAAACCTCTTTATCCCTTAGAAATGGTTCTGCTTTGTGATCTATATAAAAATGAAGCACTAATCTGCAAAAAGCTTTAGAGGGTTCTGTGTTTATACTCGAGTCCTGGTTATTTATTTCTTTTAAACTAGCAAGTCTTTTAGACGAACATGTAAAATCAGTGAAAGGACGATCCAAAGTAAGAAACCTGCTGTTAGTACACTTGCTAGGTCTGTGCAGTTTCCTGGTATTAGACGTGTTTTAACCGTAAACGTTGAGCTCAGTTTTAGACGTTTAACTTTGACAGTAATTCACTCATGCCTGCCAACGTGTTTTATTTAACTTTTGTTTAGACATTTTTATTTTTGTCATGCAGTAGTAACTTCAGTGCTTTATACTTTACTGAGTTTTGATTTCATTTGTCATGAAAACATATGTGCTTTGTTGTACATGTGAACACACCCGCTGAAACTTTGGACTTCATGGAGACGAGTCACAGAGCTGCAAGTCTCTGTGGAAAAGGCACCCCTTGTGTTTGTGAGTCCTCACCGAAAGAGGCAGCTTTTACGTTGTGTAGCCCATCTGCGCCTGTGATGACTTCTGTTTTAAGTGGAAAAATTGAGCAGTGTACGCTTTGATGTCATGGGAAAGGAAAATCCGTTGTGCCCATGCGAAGTTGTTCACATAACCACGAGTGCATTTGGGCACCTAATGTGACCGTTTCTCAATAAATTGTTCATTTGAAGGGAAAATGTTTCTTCGGTGGAAATCAATTGAAGAGACGAGCTGCGCTGCCATGTTGTGTTTCAAAGGAGCTGTCACTTGAGATTTTGTTTCTGCTCGCAAGAGGGGAGACAATATGCAAGTTGGCTCCAGTGAGGAGAGACCCGCGCTCCCTGTGAGGATCACTGTTCGCTTGCAGGCCAGTTTTGAGCTCCTCGCCTCATGGTTCACGTCCTCGACTGCTCCTGCTGGCATGCAAACACCTGATCAGGACCGAGGAGCCTCCGCCTGCTCTGTGCTTGCAGTATAATGGTGACAGATGCACAGTCATGCAAGTTGGGAGGAAAAGGGGGCGGAGCTTCGCATGCCTGTGTGCTGTTTTCTTCTGGGGGCCATTAACGGTTTCACATGCATTGATCCAGTTTCTGAATCAGAGGCCAGAGAAGCACATCGCTGGTTAAACACTCCACCTGGGAGATCGTGGCTGACACAACTCTGAAATATCTATAGCTGCAGTTCTCTGCCTCGCTGGAGGCCTGGCTGAAGCACTGATTTGTCTTTATTATCCTTTGCCCAGTTCTAATCTGATTTGACTTGTTTGTATCAAGCAAAAGGATCAGCTCAGATCTCAGCTAGGAATATTATCAGCTCCTTGTCTTGGTGCTGTCTTCTGATTGAACCCTCTTATGGAGTGAAGCTGTCACCGTCTGAGGTCTGCTGCAGGATGGAGACGAAGCACCAACAGGCCGCACTTGTTTGGCCATCACCTGGAAGGGACCCACGCTGCGGACACCACTGACGTTCCCTGTTAGACGTTTTAAGGCCTCTTGACACAGTTTTTCTGTCCAGCTACCATCAGTTTTAGTAGTTTCAGTGTAAAAACATGGTGTTCTGTGTTGAAGAGGACATCTTGAGGAGCACAGAGCAGCTTCTTCTCGTCTCCCACGTTCTGGTAGTTGGTGCCCAGGTCGGGAGGCGGTGTCGGTGTGGGATCATGGTGAGTGTGATGAACAAGTGCTGCCTGCCATGTCTGTGTCGGTGGCAGCAGCGGTGAGTATCAAGTGTCAACACCACATCCACAAAGAGAAGGTGCACTTGTGTTTTTATCTTAAAGTAAAAGTAAAGTTTCCTCCTGTTCCATCCAGTGCTGCTTTGATCAGTTAGAGACGCACAAACAAAATGAAGCATTACAAACAGGATGTTTTGAAGTCTGAAGTGAATTTGCAGATAACTTATTTACCAAAATTATAAACAAGCTTTTACTTCTCTATCATCAAATATTGCACATTCAGTTAGTTTTGTCACCTTAATGGGGATTTTAGCCTACAAGAGAATTCAGTAGTGAGAAATAGAAAAGTGCAGGACAGGTGAGCTAAATGAGAAAACCAGCTGATTGACTGTCACAGCGTTAGATGATTAAGAACGTCTGCATAAGTTGCTGTATGTTTACTAGATTGTTGCTCGTTTCCATTACCTTTAATACGCTACAGTTTAACAAACATTTCAATAATGCGGGATAAGTTATAGAGCACATCAAATTAAGACCTGTGGGCCAAACGCAGACATTGTACACATTTTATTTGACCCCCAAGATTGTTTTTAATGTGAGATATTTTTATTGACTCATTTTGCTTAAAGAATAATACTTGACCAAACTCAAAGTCGCCCAAAAATGTGAATTTTTCAATAATTTTTGATGTTGGTGTGGAAAGAGCGACAAAGAACGTCAGATGAGATTGATTAAATTCTTGTTGAGGAAGTTGTAATCAAGAAAATATTTTTTTAATTTTGACCTTTTGTAACTGAGTACAACACCCCTGATTTAGAGGATGAAACCTTTATTAGTTTAAGGCACATGTGTCAAACTCAAGGCCCGGGGGCCATATATGGCCTTCGTTGACATCTGGCCCCCAAGACGTTATAAAATACTGTACTTTTATCACTTTGTTTTTTTTTTCAGTAATCTTTGATCATGATGTCAAAAGTGCAACAGAGAACATCAAATGAGACCTTGAGGAACCTGCAACCAAGAAAAGATGTTGAGCATCTAACTGGACTTAATGTAGATTCTGAAACGGGCCCTTCTTTAGTTTGAAAAATATTTTAATTTTGGCCCCTTTTTGTAGGTGATTTTGACATCCCTGATATAAGGAGTTAAAAATAATTTAACGAACCTACCTGGGCCATTAGAAACATTAAAAGAAAGGTGCATATTGATGGATTTTATTCCAAAAAGACATTTTAGTACTTAGTTCTGTTTTAGTGCATTTACTGTAACACTATAGTGATACGGTGTGGCTGCCACTAGTTTAAACCTGCGTATGCTCCATTGTCCTTGGTCTTAGACAGCGTTATTTACAATGCAATATGCACTTATTAGATTAATGCAACCATCCTTTCAAGTCTTGTCATGGATCGTGTAAGTTCAGCAAATATTACTCTAACGCTGGATGAACTGACACCGAGTCAGCTAACAGAGAGGTAGTGGCTACTTGTGGGGGGGTTTATTACATCAAGTCTTAACACAAAAGCATCAGTGAGGGAGAAAATTTACTTTATAATTTGGGGAAAAAGCATATTTATGTTACTAGTTTCTGGTTAGTTTAGATTGTTTTCCCTTTACACAAGACAAAGCTTCATTTTACACCTTAAGAAAATCATTTTAGTTATTTAAATGAATCCTTATAGTGAAACCACAGTATTTAGAACAAAACACTAAGTTCAAGATTATTAAGTGTTCGGTGGTGTTAAAGAGACACATTCATTAAAATATTTTAACCAAAATGTGTTCAGTTCTGGTGCAAAGTGATGCACATTGTGACGTTTTTAAAATCAGCTCAGTTCATAACATCCAGTCAAAGCATCACTGTTAAACGGTAATCTGACTTAATGGGACTAGTTATAATGGTTAAACAGTTTTTACATATTCATGTGGCTGAATGGAATAAAGTCTGCTGTGATCTGATTAAATCTTCTTTCGGCTTTTCACTCATCAGGGGTCGCCACAGCAAGTCATTCTCCTCCATCTCACTCCGTCCTCTGCATCCTCTGTCCTCACTCCAACTACTGTACATCCATGTCCTCTCTAACTGCATCCATACATCTCCTCTTTGTCTTTTTCCTGGCAGCTGCATTTCTAACATCCTTCTACCAATATACCCACTGTCCCTCCTCTGGACATGTCCAAACCATCTCAGTCTGGTCTCTCTAACTTTATCTCCCAGTTGTTCAACCTGTGCTTTACCTCTGATGATCTTATCACTCCTAAGGAGAACCTCAACATCTTCATTTCTGCCACTTCCAGTTCTTTCTCCTGTCTTTTTCTCAATGTGATTTGATTAAAACATTTTTTTGTTGTAAATTAACAGATTTAATGCTTTTTTATTTTATTTTTATTGTTGCTTTTTCTGCAGAGATCTGCTGGACCGCTAACGGCTCCGGACTCCTGGCCTCTTATACTGTAAGTAACCTTTCCATGCAGATTAACGGTGCACCAGCAGGAAGTCACTTGTACAATGTGGAATGTTTAGATTGAATTTATGGGAAATATTGTATCCAGGTCTGTTGTGTAACAAAAAAATGTACATTATTGTAATGACAAATGTTTTGTTTATTAAGCTAACTGTAAATAAAGTATATTAACTGACTGGAAAACTTTGAGTTGTCTTAAATACACAATAACAATTTGAGCCACATTTTACTGCATGTAATAGTCCTAAAAAACTCCTTTTCTAAAATTATATTTTTAACAAATCTTGAACCAGTGTGTGCTTTCCCCTTCTGATGGTGTTGAAATGAGTTATACAATCAAAAGGCACTCAGTTCAAAAGTTCTTTGCCAAAAGTGTCTCGGCTGCCAAAATAACATCCAGATGACTCGGACGTATTGCTCACACATAAAGATCCTTCACACATGCACGTGACTGAGTAAAATGATCCATCAAATGTTTTTTATTAAAATAAAAAGGGTTATAGGAGAGAAGCTTCAGTGGCTCCAAATCACCAAAGCGTACTTGTAGTGAAAGCAGCTCGTGAGCCAAAAAAGCTTTTGTGCATGACTCTTTAGAGAAACAATACAAAGAGCCTGGCTCTGTATTATGAAAACCAGCTGAGGAGGAATAATTTGCTGCTAATTGAAACTGCATTCTTGGAGAAGGAACCATCTCTGTCCACAAGAGGGCAGCACAATAAATGATAGTGTGTTTTTCAGCAGACTACAAATCGCTGTGTGTGTGGGGGGGGGGGGGGTGGGGGG
>JARVGV010000111.1:21722661-21737470 GCA_031762435.1 Hypsolebias longignatus | reverse complement strand
ATCATTTTGTTTGCAAAAACGAACATAGTTCAGTGATACAAGATATATATGTTGTGCCATTTTATGCAAAGTTCAAACATCATGTCAGGTGACCTTTAAGACAGAATAAAAGGTTAAAATTGCATGATGACAAAATGTATGTTTAACTGTAAATAATCAAAGTGTGTTAAGTGTTTATTTGATGGCATACACGTTGTGGCAGCTGTGTTTATTGTGAAAATGTCTCAAATGCTATATTTAAGGAGTAAAATCAGTTAAAGTGTCGGTTGCTCCTGCTGACGTGTACATGTTGAGAGAGTTTAAGTCTCCTTTTAAAAATAAGAGCTGAAAGAAAGTCAGCAGGTGATGTCTGAAGAGGTGAATGTAAACGTGAAGGTCCTGATGCATGCTCATTAATAATTAGGTTTATGATGGTGTCAAAAACGGCTCATATCTGAACTGAACTTCATTAGCCAAAAAACAAACAAAAAAACAAAACACTTATAGCTTCTAAAATTTAAAGTGTATTAAACTTCTAATTTGTTTTAAGAAGCTGAAAAAATGGTACCGAGTAAGATTTTTTTTGGGCGGGGGGAGGGGGGGGGTCATTTACAAGATGACATATTGTGACATGGGAGCAGGCAGCAGTGACATGTTTGCTCAGTAATTTGATTACCTGCCCATTAAATGTCAGAGGAAATGTCATGCAGCATAATCATAACTTGGCCCAAGTGAATAACGGTGAGTACAGAGTTACACACACAGCTAAAGGCCCCTCCCCCTTTTGTTATTAACATTGTAGAAAAACTGGCTGAAAATAAGACTGACACAGCACTGGCTGTTGAAACAGCTGCACAGTTGGTGCAGTTTTGTTGCTGCATTAGGAAGTTTTTTCCTTTAATAAATTACCTTTGCAGTCATCACCTTCAGTTGTGTGTCAATGAGAAAATAAAGAGACTTTGCAGAGCAAAATAAATTTGGCTTATTTGAACGATCAGACCATGTTGTTGTGTTACTGTATTGCTTGCTTGCTGAAATATCAGCCAAGCCCCCCGCCCCCCCCTTTCAGGGTTGCGTCCAGAGTGCAAGGTGTGAGGGCCTGTGATCACCAGCATGTTGGATCCAGTTCAGCGTCTTTAAACCCAGTTTTCATTCCTACACAGTGCCGTTCTGTAGGTGGTCAGGGGTGAAGCAGCCATTGATCTTACAGCTGCTTTCTGCCTCCTTGTTCTGGGAGAGTTTTTTCCTGGCCTTCCAGCGCTGAGCGAGCGGCTCCATGAACAAAGAGAGGGAGGAGAGGAGATAGCAGAGGCCCGCCAGGTAGAAGGAACAGTCATATGTCTGCGTGTAGTCGTACAGGAACCCTGCGGAATAGAAACGTGCTGAACGTGAACAACTGGCACAGTGGTGACATTTTGAAATGGGTTTAGAAAGATTATGAACAATTATTTCAGTCTGATGAGACTAACCAGCTAATGGCTAGTCTGAAGGAGCCAAGACCAAAATACTGGTGTCCTGTTAAAACAATTTAAATCTTCAATGCTTCATGGTGGTTCATGCGGCCATGTTTGGACTAGTCTTAGCTTGTCAACAGATCAGGGTTCAACTATTTCTCCAAACTGAGGTCATTAACAGAGCTACATACTGTATCTGTAACAGGTAAGATAGTATTTGCTCATTACCGTTTCACAGAATCATACAAAATATCTGATCTATTCCTTTAGTTATTATGGTGGAATACACTGATGTAAAAAAAAAAAAAGGGTTAAATTAAATAGCTGGACATGGGCAGCAGTGACCCCCGTGACCCAAAAGAGCTTTTAAAAAAAGGTAAAATATAATAGATGGATGGATAATGGTTTCAAGCTGCACGTACAAGACACGGTCAGAACTGGTGATTTATTTTTAGGTCTCTAGAAGAACACTATATATGAAAGGATTTCCTGAAGCAATGCTGATCATCTGCTGACCTGTTAGCACTCAGAGTGGTGAATGACTCAGCTACGTCAAATTATAGCTCAGTATCTGTAAAATTCATTGAGATATAACCATCGTTGTGTTTGCTAAGATCAATTAACTGTGGCAGCCATCGTGAATTGGGTTCACTTCAACAGTTCACCAGTTGTAGATGTTCACCCAGGGATTACTTTCTGGGAGTTTTGTTAAAACATGTTCACTGACACCAAGGTCTCTCTTGTAAATGAGTCCCTGAGGCTCAATGGGATTAAACTGTATAAATAAAGGTTGAATGAAAAAAACAAACACGTGATGGCCCGCTGATATCAACAAAGGCCAAGTTTTGGATTTTTTTCTCACGTGGACATTGATATAAGGAAGAAAAATTGTCATTAAATATTTCTAATTTTTATTTTGTGCAGCCAACAGATTAAAGACCGACCAAATCCAAACGCTGAAGTGACAAACAGAATTAGTTCCCCGGAAACACTTTGGGGAATGTTGAGTAATATTTGGTTGCATCATTTTTAAAACCAATCATAATATCTAATATGCATTGGATAATGTCTGTTCATCGTCACATTATTTCCCAGAAATATAGGTTAATATGGCCCAGCTTTTCCCATTCAACCCATTTTTGAGCTGTAGGAGGTGTGGGGTCATCAAACCTGCTGACAGACCCAGACCTGTTATGTTTAGTAGACTTTAATAATCTTCAGAGAATAAATGTGAATGAGATCACATCACAGTCAGCTGCTGCTGATAAAAAGGCAGGATACTGTCAACACCCTGCAGCCAAACACATCTTTTAATTGGAGTAAACAGAGTAAAATATATTTTCATATTGCTCTAAAGTGATGCTTCACCGTGTTTTACTTCCTGGGCTTCAGAAGCTTCTCTGGACACAAAGTCAACATTTTCAAGGCTTCACTCACTTTAACTGAAGCCAAACGTGACGAATGAGGGTTAAATAGTTACCTTCACGAGGGGCTTGTAACCTGTGGCTCCTTGTAACTTTGACTAAAAGTGGCATGACCCTCAGGAATGTTTATAGCCTATTTAAATTCAAAACAGAAACTACTACTTCAATCTGCCCATTTGTTGCAAGAAAGAGATACAATTTTGCTTAAAGAACATTTTATTTGGCATCAAAATGTATCATTGTAGAAACAACAGCTAGATTGTCATCATAATGTGCAAAATAAAACTAACAGCCATGCATGCAAATGAGCAAAATAAAAGTTGTGATCTATTTTTTTTCTTTTTAAAGTAGATTGCAAAACAAGATTTGCAAAACAAACCAAGAAACTGGCCTCACTTCTTTTTAAAGCACTGGGCTGCGACTCATTGCTGCATTCACCTTGATTTGACCGCTTTCTTTTTAAAGTATGGCTTAAACCAGGTCTTCAAAGTGTAATATTTGTTTGTAGACATATATTAAGTGCTTGTTCCTTTTGACTTAACATTTAAAAATCAATGCAACATAAACCGTTCAGTTTATGTTCTTTTAAGGGTTAAGTACATTCTGTGGCTCTTGCTTTATTTACTGGGAAAGACGGTCAAAATGTAATGTAACGTTTGCAGACCTCTGACCTAGATAACGAAAAATAAACTGCATGGCTGAGTTTTTGTGGCATCGTAAGGAGACGTGAGAGCTGCACTTAGTGTTCCACAGATGAACTACGCTTTCAGCAGATCAGGTGTTATTTTATCTTTTTTTAGTCGACGTGGAGAAGACGTAACCGTTTAGACAGAGACGCTGATCCAAATCAGCAAAACACATGTAACAAAAACCTGGTCCCAGATTAGAAGCAGCGCTCTACGACTACAAAAGGCAAGTTGCAATCAGTTAAATAAAGTGCCCCGAGCTCTCCATGAACACACTACTGTTGTTCTGAGGCTTTGACCCAGTAACCCTATGAGCGTTCTCCTTCATTTAAAACCATAATTTAAGGTATGCACTTCAGACAGGCACTGACAGTATCCCCCTTTTTCTCTAATGTATGTTTTCAGTTTTCACGCTCACATACTTTAAGGCACTTCTAGGAATTCAGAGCAGGGGTAAAATATGAGACAGAAGGCCTGTCAATCTGTCACTCCCCTCCCTGATTCCCCATTCCTCCTAACCACACACACACACACACGCACGTGCGCACACAGCGAGAGAACGAGAGAGGGAGAGAGAATCATGCACAACGTCTGTAACTAAAAGTACCGTCATGGCATTCATCCAACACACATGCAGAACTCATGCACGCGTTTGTGTACATTTGGGGGAAAACGGGTCAGCACATGCATAACGTTTGGAAGGTTTTCCAAGAAGTCATCCACTCACCTGCCAAAGGAGGCCCTGTTAGGCAACCCAAGCCCACAAAGAACATGGAGAAGCCCATGGAGTTATTGAGTTTCTCCGAGCCGACGAGATCAACCTGCAGGGCAGAAAAGCACAGTCACATTGCACACTGCAAAACAACGTTTGATAAACAGCAAGCTGGGAACATGAATCCAGAAAGCAAGTAAAATACCTTGTTTTATTTGTTGTTGTTGTTGTTTTTTTTTTTTTAGATGGGTCAAAAACATTTAGAAGAATTTGGAAGATGTAGTTTTTTTTCTCACACAAACTGCTGGGACATTATGTAAAATGTAAATAAAATCTAAATGATCTGCAAACTTCATAAACATGTTCACTGTAAACACAGTACAGAAGCTCGTTTCTCCATTGGTATGGGGGTGCATTAGTGCCTATGGCATGGGCAGCTCTGTGAAAAGGCACCGTCAATGCAGAAAAAGATACGCAGGTTTTAGAACATTTGCCCCATTTTCAGGGAAGACTTTGCATATTTCAGTAAGATGATGCTAAACTGCACACGACATCCATTACAACCCATGGTTTTGCAGTCCAGTCCCCTCACCTACTGTGGCTAAATGGTTAGGGCAGTTGTCCTCTAATGGGAAAGTTGGGGGTTTGATTCTACCAGCAATCACATGCTGAAGTGTCCCTGAGCAAGACACTGAACCCCTCACTGCCTCCGATGTGTGTCCCATTGATGTATGAATGTGATCTAAAGCACTGGTTAATCTCTGTATAGATCTAGTAGAGTGCTGTTTGAAAGTGGTGAATGAGGCACAGATTGTGTTGTAAAGAGCTTTGAGTGTGTTGATATGATAGAAAGTCGCTATATAAGTACAGTCCATTTACTAAAAACATTTGGTGCATCATGAAACAAAGCATCAGGCCGATATCCCTCATTGCTGACGGATTTGAATAGTGAATATTTGTACCAGTTTTCAGGATGAGCGTTTGTCTGCGCTGGAATTGAACAGAGAATGTAAGAAAACCTTGATGTTTTTTGTGAAAGATATGTGAGTAGGAGTTACATTGTAGAAGAACAGAGGGAGGTTTTTTTTTTGTTGTTGTTTTTGGTTTTTTTTTTGTGTGTTTTTTTTTGTCCAAGGCAGTGCAGAGTGATGGATCCTGGTGAGCGAAGGGGACAATTTTATCCACCACCGGTTGCAATGGTGGAGCCAGGGGGTGGCCATTGGTGGCCTTGGCTACCATAGATTAATCTTTGGACACCCCAGTCATTTGAGGAAACTATACCTTTAAGCAATGTAAAAATTAGAGAGCATAGTTTTCTCAAATGACAGGGGTGGCTGGTTTATATTTATATGTGATGATAGCCATTCTTGATTTAGACGTGGTAATCTAATTTTCAAAATAAATCTTTCTTACACCTAGATGCAGCCACACACCAAACAGAAGTTGGTACTTCACTTATGTGTAAAGTTATCGTGCTCACAATATTCACAGATGGACAGACGAACGGAGGATATTTCCAATACCCCCTTTGTGCTCCATGATGGGGGACAAAAGTCCTTCAAGACTCAGGACTGTTTAACAAAATCCTACATCAGAGAAGAATGGGACAACAGTTCCACCACAGGTGTGGGAAATCATTGCACTTTCACTTTACCATCAGTGTACAGATTATCATAATTCATATTATGCCAAACTTTTAAATTAGTGTAGCTCACGCCTGAATTTTGGGATGGACCATAAAGTCAGAGATACAGTAGTACCTCTGCAGTGGCACCTATCTACAGGTTTCAAATAGAAATATGAGCACATTTATTTTCCATTAAATTACATAATTATTCTAGATTTTCAAAACAAACAAAGTCACATTTAGTCATTCAGGTCATCACCTGTCATTTTTCAGGCCTACAGGGAAGGTGTTGGGACCACACCACAGGTGTGTGAAATCAATGCACTTTCAAAATGTCAGCATGAATACGGTCTAACAAAAAGATACTGAACACCTAATGACTTAACAAGTTCCACCCATAACGCAGGTGGCGAACACCTTTCCAAAGACCTGTTCCCATTTTTGCCTTATTGAATGATGCAAGAAAACTGCCTCACTCTTTCCTCACATCCATGAATTCAATGGATGGGTGAGCCTGAAACCAAGAGAGGTGAGTCAAGTGGAGAAAAACTGGATGATGAGACGAATGAATCACGTTCAAACTCAAACAAAGGGTGGAATCTACACCCTAACTGTGACTACAACAACACTGATAGCACTAAGATTACTTTCAGAGATTTGATGAACTTAAAAACACTGACCGCTAATAGAAATACACCAAGATCACATCTCCTCCCTTATGATGATGAAAGAGGGACAGCGTCAAAGCTGTGCTTCACTCTCTTTGTTTATTTCATTAATATTCTTTTTTTTTTTTAAAGCATGAGCTAGAAAAACAGACTTTATTAAAGGCCTACTGCTCCTTGAAAGAATGGACATCACCCATCTCCTTTCATGCAAAAGTTTTAAACTAAGATCATCAACGTGATAAGAAGGGACCGAGTTAAAGCCATTTAGGCCAAACCTTGTGGGATCTTTCAACATGTGACTGGGCAGTAATGCTCAGCTACTACCACATGAAACTATAGCTCACTTTCTGTAAATTTGACTAAGTTTTAACCATTTCTGTACTGGCTTTGGTTAATTTAACAACATATATGAGCAGGAGTTGGTATATAAAACACATTATTTCTCACAAGTATTGTTAATCAATTCTTTTGAAACAAATACACCGTTTAGTGTTTTTTTATTAGGCCTGAAGAACCAGTAATGGATGATTTAATTAATAAAATTGATTAAATTTAAGGAAGAACAATGCATATCTAAACAGGTTTTTCTTACCAGAACAGGCAGCAGCAGAGCCATGTATCCGCCGCAGAAGATAGCGAAGAAGACAGCGTACACCATCAGCAGAATATATGATGTTGCCAGCGGGGACAGCAGGTTGACCAAACCACAGAGGATCAGGTAGGCTTTGTGGTAATGATATTTATGGAACAGGTTCCTGTCTGTCACCCACCCCGAGGCCAACTGGGCGATGGTCTCTGTGATACCTGGAACAAAATGCAATGGTGGATGGAAGAGAGTATGAGAAGATAAATGTGACATTTAAGAAAAATTAAGAGGAACAAAAAAATAACATCCAAAAAGTTGTATTTTTGGCAGGAGCTCTAAATTTAGAAAACATTCATCAGAACTAACAACTCTGGACTTTGCAGTGATAATCAGTGTATTTAAAATGCAACACATCATGAAAATTAAAGATTAAAGGTCTAGCATTCCTTGATGGACAACATATCGCCTGCTGCCTTTTATGCCAGAGTTTTAGATCATCTTATGTTGAAAAATGAGGGATGGAACTGGGTTGACTCCAAATGCTAATGGGTTGTAGATGTACATCCAGTTAGAATCTGTGTTTCAATAAAATCCATCCAGTGGTTCATGAGATAATCTGCTAGCAGGGTTGATGCCATCCGTTTTTGCTAAAGTTAAAAAAATAATAATCCAGTGCACGGAATATGTGCTGCGATGTTCAACTAATACCACACTGAAATGTAGCTCAAAATCAGGAAAAACTGGTTTGTATTTTTTAAGGTCAACTGTAGCGGCCATCTTGAATTAGGTGGACTTCAAATCAGTTATTATATGTATCTCAAATTGACTTCCAAAGAGATTAATTAACATTTAAACAAACAAAAAACAAATCACAAGATATTCTGTAAACAATACAAACAATTACATCAAGCACATGCAGTCATGGACACAAACAGCATCACCTGCCTTTTTGCTGGGGTTGAGAGATAATGACCCCCCTCCTACACTGCACTACCCAAATTCAGACCTGATCTAGATGTTATGCACTTCATCTCCTGCATCTGAACGCTGCTTCTGCTCGGACTTGATGACTGTGCAAATTTGGACTTTTCTCTGCTGAGGTCAACTGGAACGTGATAGGTGATGCAGAAACTGCAGTGGCGTATTGACTGTTGCAGGAATAGCCATAAGCAGGCAGCGCTGCGCTATAGATCAATGAAACAAACTGATTTTGTGCGTATCAGAGTAACTCATCCATTGTAGAACCTCTGCAGCACAACTCCGTCTTATGAGACAACCGGGCTGTCTTCACACTTTTAAGGTTTGAAAAGAAGCCTGGATGACTTACAACAATAAGAGGGTTTATCAGTGAACAACTCTGCACTCTTTACCTAACAGGACCTAAAATGAGGTTAAATCGATGACTTGAGGCAGCTGTGCAAAGTTTATGTGTTCTCATTTTTGTGGTCCGAGAAACGTCCCGGAGTGTCGCTCTGCTTGCATACTGAAAAGATGTGCGTTTGTTTGTGTGTTTTAGCCGCAGCAGGTTGGTTTAGCCCTGCAGCTGTTCCTGTTTAAACTCAACACAAAGCTGTTTAAATTTGGCCTCTCCAAGTAGCAACACCCCTAACCAGGTGCATCAAGGACATTAGTTCTGTCTGGTTCTCTCTGTTGTGTCTTCAAGTAAAGAAACAGTTAAAGCAATGAACAAAATGGTTCAGATTTTTTTTTGGTTCAATTTATGAACAGCTAATATCTTACCTGTTGTGGATGGCTCTTTGATTGACCTCAGTTTGGTGGAAAAAAGTTTATTTCCAACCTGACTGACGAGCTAACTGTGAATTTGTGATGGGTCAAGACCAAAGTCGCTTGCTTTAGTTTTAAAACAACTCCCATCTAAAAACTTATAGCAATTCAAATGAAGGCTGCTGTTTAAACCTTTACACTGTCAATTTTATGTACAGAAAATCACTTTTTTTTCTAAATTGTGTGCTTTTTTTAAACACGCAGACCTGAAAACAAAGAGATACACAGTTCAGTCCCAGCATCTGTTGTGTTTGTCATTAAACTGTAGTTTATTTTGAAAGAATTATAAAGTGGAAACAACAGACAGGGGTGAGCTCAGATTTACTGTTAGAATAGACGCATCACCCTCCACATTGACCCACTGGACTGATTAAATGAAGAATAAAGATCCTAAATCATGAAGCAGAAGCCAAAATTTAATTATTTGCTATATTAAAGTTACTTTTTGCAATATCATGAAGAACAGACCAAAGAAATGAATAAAATAGTGAACAAAATCTGCACAGTCGTCTAAAATCAGGTCAATAATGGTGACATTTTTAGTAGAAACCACAAAGTTTGACCATTTTGGTCAAAACATATTCACACACATATTTGTTGAGTAAAGAATGCAGATAAGAAGATAAATTAGGTTGAAACCCTGAACTTTCAGTGTGCAGAGCCACATTTCACTTTTTATATCAATAAATCTGTAAAACTATTGGAACACGGCATTTTAAACAGCATCATTCTGGATATCTGTTTATTTCATACTTTGGAATAAATAACTTTATTCAGCTCTGTATTATGAGTAAAGGATGAAAATGGTTGTGAGAAGCACACATTTTTACAAGCTGGTCTTATGTGCATATCAGAAATGGAGCAACCAAATAGAGGCTTCAATATTAGGGGAAAATTTAACAATTACCAGTGAATGTGTAGCTTTGTTTAATATGGTCATCCCTAGTGTTCACATGAACCACCAGGAAACTGGAGCTTAGTCTGTAAATCTGGTCCGAACTAAACTCACTCCAAATTGAGGTCATTTAAGAGTGATCTTCAACATGTAAGACATTAACTGTTCATAAACTTCCCACAGAATCTCACTTCAAAAGATCCGAACTGTCCCTTTAAGGTTGATGCTGCGAACCCTAACAGTCACCAATCTTCAGGGCATTGACAAGAGCTGGGGAAAAGCAAGGCGAGGACGCATGACAATCAAATTGCTCTAAACTGGGACATCTTTTAACAAGACTGAAGCCAAGGGCTTTAAAACAACTCTCAGAAACCACACTGGCTTTACTTTCAGTGCTCCTCTGCAAAGTATCATCCACTTCAGAACTGGACTCAAACAAAACTGGGACCCCCTCTTGTCTCCAGGCCAACAACTTCCCTCAGTTAGCCGTTGCTTAGCGACTCTGGATAGCTCCAGTGTTGGTGAGAGTTGACAAACACACTGACCCAGATGACAGCGGTTTTTCTATCCCTCGGCCAAGTTGATGACAACGCCGGTTTGGAAAAAAGCGGGGACAGCAGGACACCAGGATGGTGTCTTTTGTGGAGTGGGTGGCACCCCGTGTCTTAAGATCGGTCTCTTTTTTCTTCTGTACTTCAAGGCACATGACCAGAGAAGGCAAGAACAAACATCCAAGTCCAAAGAATCTGTCAGTCTCACTGTGAGCTGGTACATAACTCATCAGAGCAAAACAATAAGGAAAAAAAATCCAGATCTTTATTGTGGGGTTTGTATTACAGCTATGCAAAAATGCTGCTTTAACTGCATTATCTAGTCAATTTTAGTTCTTCCTGTGTAATTTTATACAACAGTATTGTCTGACTCCAACCTGTGGCTCGATCTATAAGTGTTGTTTTTCTTATGAAAGCTCAAAGTATTTCTCAACTCCTCTTCTGCCATGTTTCTCAATTTGTCCTGTTGCTCCGTTATGATATGTCCAAAATGCTTGGAAAGAAAATTGCACATTTTCTCCCAGTCAATCAAAATATTAGACTTTATTATTGTCTGATGCCAAAGCGTAGAGGCAACAGTGTTTTTGCCTTTGTCTCTGGGCACACACATGTTGGATTGTACAAATGATTTCCTGAATCAGTGGATGGATTTTAATGACACTCACAGAAATATAACATTGGATATCCAATTTAAAATGGCCACCACAATTATACAAAGTAAACACAAAAATGGTTAAAATGTGATGCGTTAGTAGCTAAAATCCTTTGTATAAACTCTTAGTGCCAACACTGTCTGCTTGTTAGGAAAATATCTCATGAATAGATACATTTTTATGTGCATCAACAAATGATTCACATTTGGAGGCACCCCAACTGAAGAAGGCCCCCCACATGCTGTAACTGACCTTAGCCAACACAAAATGGTCATGACTCAGCAAGTTTTATAGATATTTAGCTAATCTTCTCAGCTTAAAATGATTTTAGTCTTAAACTGTATGAAAAGTGGTGGGTAATCACATTCTTTTGAGGAATGTGGGCCTTTAGCTGTTTTGTTTTTTTCCCTTAAACTGAAAAACAAACAGACAAAAATAAATAAATAAATAATTGCCTGAAATGGAATAAAACATCTGGAGATAGGAAAAAAAAAGTTTTATTTCAAATGAAATAAACATATTAAAATTAACAGCTGTGAGTTTGTTACTATTCGTGTCTAAAAGAGAAGGCTGAATATTAACAACAGACACAGTATAAAACACAAGTGCTCAGCTGCTGCTCAATTATTCAGAAAGCCTGACAAAGTACTGATGAAGGATACGTCCATGTGGTTGGTGGTCAAAATGTTAATGCTGTTTTCTGGTCATACGGAGGGGCCTCATCAATGGTAGACCACTAAACCCACTCGTTCAGGCCAGTGTACCAAAGTTCAGCTTTTATGTAAGAGGAATCATTACATAAGACTGCAGGGTCTCAGCAGCTCACAAATAATTAATGCCTAAAAGTTGACTGAGCACTTCTTTGCATCATAAAGAAGATCCAGACTGAAAAAAACTGGACCCACCTCTTGACAGTCACTGCAAAAAGTCTATGATTAGTCAAATTCAAAGACGTGCAGCCATCTGTCCATGGTCTGTTGGAGCAGGACACACATGTAAAGTGGGCTGGACTCTTTGTGAGATGATGCTTTATTAACCCAACAGCTCTATTAATTAATTAAACAAGATTATGTTAAAGCAGTGTAACTTGCATTGCACATTCAAGTTACGCTTTGAAACTGTTTCTTCAAAGGATTTTCAAAAATTCCTTTGTACAGTAAGTACATCTAAATATTTCATGTAGGCCTAATTGTTGATCACTCCAGCACATCAACTCTTTAGCTCATTTCTTTATATCTATCATCGGTGGGTCGTCCCATAAACTGTTTGCTTCAGGTTCTTTAGAATATTTTTGTTTTGGTTCAAGGTCAGAACTCAAAAATAGCTTTTCCTTTTTTCCTTACCATTCCTAGTAGACGAAAATGTGTCTTTATGATAACAATACAGCCCAAGCAGCCCTAGCATTTTATGCTACGACTTCTTCATAGTAACTGAGAGCTGCACCAGTGACAGCATGCCGTCTGGCCCATGGTGCAGAAACAACAGGCTTGAATCATGATGCCACCATGTTTCATGAAGTTTTATGAATGAATGCAGAGCCCAATAATCATTTAGTGTCAAACATGAAGCCTGTAGAGTTCAACCAAGTACTTTATGTTTAAATCTTTTGATTTATTCTATGCAACTAAAGTTCCTATTTGCTGATAGTACCAATTTTTTCCTTTCACAAAAAAATCAAAACAGCAAATAGAATTTTAAACTACTTTTTAAGCAAATCAAATACTTTAAAATATTGACCTCACCTGCCACAGAGATGATAAAAGAAGCATCCATAGCATCGATGCCCAGAGTTCTGGCCCTGGCAGACAGGTGGAAGTAGGGGATGAAGTAAGCCAGCTGACTGAAGACCAAGGACCAAGTGTAGATGCAAAAGAAGGGGTTCTTTAGCAAAGAAAAATCCAAGACTTTGGTTTCTCTGACTGTCACCTCATTCGGCAGGCTGCCATGTGAAGTAAATCCCACTGTGGTGGACCCATTCGTGCTACCGTTTAGCTCTGCTGGGCTGTTGGGAGTTGTGGGCTTAAACTGAGTTGAGTCACGGTGAGGTTCATGGCCATTGACATCATTCAGAACCAGTCTGGTCAGTTCAGAGTTCAGCTCCTGACCCTGAATACATTGTCCTCTCAGACTCTCAGTGTCCCCATGAGGTGGGGGAGAGGGTAGGAGAACGTTTGGTTTGGAGAATCCATTGGATAAAGGTGATGAACCGTTCAAGCAGCTCTTAGGGTGTTCCGTCTCTGCAGAACTCTTGATGGAAACAGCAGGGCTCTTCTGGACGGCTGAAGAGTTGAGGTTTGAACCAGGTGGCTTTATGCTGATGGGTCGCAGAAGCATCCCAGAAGCAACAAGGTTCATCATGAGACCTCCAAGAATCAGCATTGCCCCTGTGGATGTCCAAAAACCCCTGAAATCTAACTGACTCGCACCATCTCATGTAAGCATTTGTTTGGCCTACCTTGCCAAGCGTACTGATCCAGAAGCAGCTGAGTGAATGGAGCCAGGGCGAAGGTCAAACCCATTCCAGAACGCCCAATAGCATACGCTGTTGCCAATCTTTTTCTGAAGTACAATGCTGTTACCACTGAGAAGGATTGGTATAGTAGTGCAAAACCCATTCCTGAGAAAAGAAACAAAACAAAGCCACATCGAGACCAAGTCCAAGCTGGTTCAAATGATCAGTCACAAAGTTGTTTTCAGCTTACAACACATTTCAACTTACCAACTATCACTCCCATGCTGATATAGAGGAAAACCACACTGCTGGCAAAAATACTCAGGATGAAGCCCCCGCTAACCAGTATCGCCCCGGTGATGGAAGTAACTCTTGTTCCCATCTTGGCACAGGCCACGGAGGCAATTGGAGCTATAGAAGTGACAGGAGAAAATACACAAAGTTTGATCATTGTGGCTTTATGAAACCTGTTGACTAGTGGCGTTGCGTTACCAGCCTCAAGTACTCGTACTTGTACTCATAAAAACACTCTGATACTTACTGATGCCACATTTATGCTCAGTTATGTCATTTCCTCTTCCAGTTATCAAGCAGCCGAGGACAAAAACTAAAAAAATGTCTTTAGTTTTGAGATATTTGAACATAAATAGAGGTCATGTTAAAACAGCAGACTGCTTGCTGTGTTCTTGATAAAAAATGTGTTTCTAAAGTCATTATTTAATGTTACAATACTAACTCACTGGGTTTTCATACTCAGTATCAGTAACTACCCAAACTGAAGTACTTACGAAGTACTTGAACTTGGTCTGAAAAAAAAAAAAAGCATAAAAACTAGCATTGGGCACCACCACCGTGGACTTCACCTTTGTTTCTTTGACATTAAAAAATAATTTAAACCCAAACATGATGAATAAAATCCAAATCAAAGATTTAAGCATTTTAAACAGGTACATTTTAAGACAAAAAGGCAAAAAAAAATGTTATTCAAACCTCCAGACAGACGTAGACTAGACATGATTGAACCTATCCAGCTGATGCTTTCTGATGAGCCTCCAAACTCATCTTGAAATGCCACAAAGAAGATTCCAAAGCTTTTTAATGTTCCCATCACAAGCACATTCACCTGCACAGAGGAAAACGGATAGATTTGATGCACAACTTCACATTTACATTCACTTAACAAGCCCCTTTATTCCAGATGTCTAACATGTAAAGACGAACAATCTAACAATTAAGAAATCAAAAATAAAATTACATCGAGTAAGGGACTTACTAAATAATAATGCTCTGTACTTGCTTTATAATACAATTATAGTTCCGCATTTAATTTATTGTGT
>JARVGV010000111.1:21611941-21640454 GCA_031762435.1 Hypsolebias longignatus | reverse complement strand
CCTAATTGTACATTCATTTTATTTATTTCTTTTTGGAAATGCATTCTTTCTGTTTCATACCCGGGACATTCCATAGAGACATGTTGAACCGTTTCAGGGAGATTACTGGTGCACATGTCACATAGTCCTGTTGCATGCTTTCCATTTATTTTAAGACATTTATTAAGGCCTGTGTGTCCTATTCTAATGCGAGTAAGGGTTTTTTTTTTTCATGTCAATATTCTCAAAGTTTTTGGACTGACATCACAAACTGGATTAATTTAAAACTCAACGTTCCTTCATTTGATATTGATGCCATTTTATTTTATGTCGACAACTTAAGCTCAGCTTACACCGATGCCATAAATATAGTCGTCCTTATAGCAAAGTACCACATTTGTTGTAGTAAGTTGAGGGATAATAAGCCCTCCTTCCCATGTTTCATGAACAAATTCTATTCTTCATTATGCAGATTTTTTTTTTAAAAACTGCTAGAACAACAGTTATCTAAAAACTTGCTGTTTATTGTCCTGCTCCTTTGTGTACTTTTTCATTTATTGTATTTTGATATACAGTACAGTACAGTGTATACATTTCTCAACTTTCATTATTTTGTAAACCGCCCTAAATTGTAGTTATGACATCCTTCACGAGAGTTTGTATCTATTTTTGCTTCTTCTGTAGTTCTGTTTGTTTAAAAATAAAAAAATAAAAAAAATAAAATCAGTCATCACTTTAATGTCACTGAACCAGCACTCTGCTCCCTCTTGAACCCGTCCCCACCACACACACACACCACCACCACCCCACCCCCCACCTCCGGTTACCTGGTCGGGATCTTGATCCTGAGGTAGCGGTCGATCGCGATGGCCAGCAGGGCCAGGATTGAACTTTGAGTCAGCACCAGCACCGTGCACGCCACGAGCAGGCAGCTGTAAAAGTGCGTCTCGAGTCCGATGCTGATGGTGATGGCCAGCGGGATGACGAGCGCTCCCACCGCAATGTCCGCCAGAGCCAGGGAGACGATGAAGCAGAAGGTGGTGTCTCGCAGGGATTTGTTGATCCTCACGGCCCAGACCACCATCACGTTCCCGATCACTGAGGCCACCGCGATCAGGACCTCCATCCCGATGTAGAGGGACTGCCCCATAGGAGCCCCGGCCATCCTGGCAGAGCAGGAGGAGACCCGAGGTGTCCTTTTTGTCCTTATGGTGATCTCCAAACAGGTTGCGCGTTCATGATGCCCCCGTTGTCCCGCTCCCCAAATCTAACCCGAGACAAATCCAGGCTTCTGAGAGGGATGCAAGACGAATCCGCAGCTAGGGAGGAGTAGTTTTTGGTCTGGAGCAGGTGCTTTCGTCCTGCGGCTGTTGTGCGTCTTTCCGGGGCTCCGCCGCTCCACCTGCTTCCCGTGCGCGCTGCATGTTTCCCACGCGCTTCAGTGTGATCAGATGGGCGCCAAGTGCTCGTCAGCCGACACGTTTCAGTTTGACAAAGCAGCCTTTTTATGATTTGGCAAAGGCAGAGGGAGGAGAAACATGCGCGTGGTTTGCAGCTTGTGCGCAGGCGGCCGCGCGCCTCCAGGTCCCTCTCTCTTCCTCTCTCTCTCCTCCAGTGGATGGGGTTTATCAGGAGCAACCAGTTCCAACAGACGTGGGTATTTTGTTTCTCTGCTGCTTTTTCCTGTGAATTAGAACCTGTTCCACCTGGTCTGTTCCACCTGGTCTCTGTTGGTGCTTTTGTCTTGACGAGAAATTTAAAAAATATTCATGTGGGACAGTTCCAGAGAAGTGAGATGTTCCAATGAACCTGACTCTGCACATTCCTACAATCTGGAAGAGTTAAAATCAGTTGCATAAAAGGGCCAACATTTTAAAAATTGTTACAAATCATGGCTAATTTCAGTCGACGCTGTAACCCCAGTCAGACATCCAGCATATTTTTCTGGTTCCAGCTTCATAAACAGGAGTTAAATTGGTCCCGTTTGATGTTTTATTTTATTTATTTATTTGTTTGTTTATTTATTTATTTATTTATTTATTTAGTTGCTCCTCCATCAGAATAAAAAAATATTACAGAAAAACCCAACCTTTTCTCATGGCATTAAAGTTAGACAACTGTCATGAGACTCCTGCATTAAATATCTTGAAACAAAATGAGAAACAATACATTCATTTTTCATTTAAATTATAACCTTGGGGGCCATAAGGTATAGAACAGGGGTCTGCAACCTTTACGATCAAAAGAGCCATTTTACGCCATTGCTCACTAAATTAAAAGTGTTCAGAGCCGCGACAACCTGCTGTGATTATCAACTGGTGGCCCATGGGCCACTTTAGGTTTGTTGGAGAGGGCTTCTGTGGCCATTGCAGTTCTATAAATTAATAAAAACTATGAACTATGCAGACCTATGGGTTTTTTTTTAATTGTGAAAAAATTAAGTACAGTATAGAAATAAAGCATAAAGTTAAAATGAGTGTTCTTTCCTCCTTGTACATGTTCCAGCAAAAGAAATGTCAGGAAAACTGCTAAAACTAGTCCTTTCTTGTTGTTTGTAGAACAAACAGTAAAACCCAGTTTTCTGTCAGTTTTGGTCAAAGCTTGAAAGAGCCGCTGCAGAGGGACCAAAGAGCCGCATGTGGCTCCAGAGCCGCAGGTTGCAGACCCCTGGTATAGAAAATAAGAAAAAAGAACAAGAAAGAAAGAGAAATAGAAAAATCAAAGCAAACATGTTCTTGTTTTTAGTTTATCACCCTGTTTTATGACACCCTGATTTATTGCTTTATATTTTAACTGCATTTTTACTGTAGTTTATTGTTATCAAATGTTTTGTTGTCTGTATTTAAATGTCCTGTCTGGAAGAGGCCCCTCTTGTAAATTAGTCCCCGTGACTCAGTGAGGCTGGCCTGTATAAATAAAGGTTGAATAAACATAAAAAAGTGAACAAGGGCCACATTTGGCCCACGGGCCTTGAGTTTGACTCATGTGAAAGGAACCTTGATCAGATGTTCCTCTGGGCGAGGCGGTTTTAAAGTTGTTGAGAATCATATCAGCTCTACCGGCGACACTGCTCAAAGTTCATGTCGTTTTCTTGAAGCTTGATATCCAGAACATATTCAGTTCCTTGTTGTCCGCCGAAAGACGAAAGGATGATGTTTTTTGCCATTTATCTTTTACTAAAACATCTCAAGAACAACTGAATGAATTTTATTGAAGCCTTGAAAGGCATCATTATAGGTGAACCATTGTATCTGATTAACCTTTGGAGTGCAAATGATTCAAGGAGGCCTCCACAGTCAATTCAACAAACACTGACCTAAGATTTGGAGTGGTAGTAGCTGAGAGTCGTTCACAACCAGTGCTACTTACTGAGCAGACTTTTACCCAAAACTTTAGCATTAGCTGTTGGAGTGAAGTGAACTCTGATCTGTTGGTTAAATATCTCATGAACCACTGACTGATTTTAATGAAACTCTGAAATAATAAATAATCTGAAATAATCATTGCTCTGTAACTGAATCACTGTTGGAGTCAACTTCAAGACCACCACCAAACAATCAGAGCAATATTAGCCAACACTAAAATGACTAAAATACAGTACATTTCACAGATAATGAATGAAAATTTGATGTAAGGAGCTGTGAGTCATTCACAACAAAGTAGTTTGAGCTTGACATCTCACAACATCAGATGAGATTATATGAGGTTTGACCAAAACAGCTTCAACTCTTGTCAATTCTCAATCTAATAAACTGGGTGTCAGGCAAAAAGAAAATGATATATTTCTAGTTATTTTGTATAAGTTACATCCAGTCTCCCAACAAACTAATGGGGACATATAGATTATGGCTGATTTCCTTCTATCTCCATCATTTTCATGAAATAGAGGATAATAATTCTGGCCCTGCAGGATCACGGCCTTCCTGCAGTCCGGCTCACTCTGCTGCTTTCACAGGAACACACCGTGCAGAGCAGTGGTGCAATTCAAACAGATGTGTCCTCCTTTGGTCCAAAAGCAGAGAGGAGTGTGAGCTCAGACTACGAATCAACACGGACAGGACCCACTGTTCTGAACGTGCAGTTCTGAGCTGCACTCATATGCAATATGAAAGAATCCACGTGAAAGGATTTCGATTTATTGGGGACTTCTTGCCAAAAACAACAAGGCAGAACAAGGAAAAGTGAATACTTTGATAAGCATTCATGTACAGAGAATTATGACATGAGACGGGCTGATAACGCCTTATCTGTGAGCAGGAAGTTGTCAGCATGAGTTAGTCACAGAGGTCAGCCAACACGGACAAAGGAAGGCGGCGGCCATATGGTCCTGGTGCAGCAACTGGCATCTTACCCACCTGGGGGATTAGAAAGAGCAGAATCCAGGTCATGGATGGGAGAATCAATCTTTATAGAGCAAACACACCAGTGTAGCTAACGATTAGCTGACATCATGCAACATTCATTTAGTTTTAAACTACAAATTAATCTGAACAAACGTTACAGTTTACAGACTGAAGAACACGCGGATTCATCCCTTTATCCCAGTTTGTTCTAGTGCAACCTAGATTTAAAACATGTCTTACACAGACTTGATAACGCTTTGGGTTGTCATATTTTCAAGGTTTATATTTCACTCAAAGGTCTGAAGATGTTACCGTTGTTGTGACGCCCACAGAATATGAGGAAACGCCTCAGTAAACATTTGTCAGGTTTCTGCCATTTGGGGTTGAATGATCAGTGAAGTGCAGCCTCCTTCAGCTGTGTGAGACAGATTCTACACCTCAATAACTACTTTCTGCTGAGTCTAAAATCTACAGTAAAGAATCCTGCACTACATCTACACAAATATTAGGCTCTCTTCATGCAAACATTTGTGCGTCCCTGTCAATCATTAGAGTGCATGCTCAATAACCCAGGTTAAAAAAAACCAACAAAGTTCAATCAAATCATCTGGACGGTTTCTTTTTTTGTTGTTGTTGAGACATTTCATTCTTCATCTAAAGAACTTCACCAGTCCGATGAGTCACAACAAACTCAGTCCCACAAGCAGCACACTCGCTTTATTACTCAAACATGGGGGAGAGGATGGGCCCCAGAAACATCTTATCACAAGCAAACTGGTTGGTCCACTATGCGAGTGTGCTGCTCGTGGGACTCAGTTAGTTGTGGCTCCTCGGACAGATGAAGTCCTTTGGATGAAAGACAAAATGTCAGAGAGTCAGAGTTTTTTTATTTGTCATTTGCACCACATGTCGTACGTGTGGTGGAACGAAATTGTGTAAACAGGGTCTCAGTTACATCCAACAGTAAAATGTAAAAGAACAGTAATACAAACAGTCTAAAAAAATGTCCAGAATCCCTGACAACTTTGTTGCACTCCTGCTGCCGATGTTTCTGCGGAGCTGAAGGCGTACCGATGAACACTGATCATTATAAACTTTGAAATAACAAAATTGCCTCAATGTTTTATTGTTTTCATTTCTATTTATTGCTCACTGTCAAAGTGAAAAGGAACAACTTTTTTCTCATGTCTGTATTAATTTGTGTACATAATCAAAATAACTTGTGAACTAATAGATGAATTTTATTAACATTCTCAGAAAGTAATAACTGAGTATACTTAAACAAATGAGTACCTTTTAGAGTCACTTCAGTTCATGAGGGACATCACAGCTACTGTAATTAACTTCAGCTAACACAAATATGGTGAAAACCCCATGAATTTGTGTAGATATTGAGCTAAACTTAGTGGGGTAGTAGCTGAGGGTCATCGTCAACATGTTTTCTGAGCACTAACCCATCTCGTAATATTGCATGAGATTGTTTAAAGTACAAAGTACAAGGTTTGACCAAAAGTAGAACTCTGCCCCTTTCAGCACAAAATGAGTGGAGTTTCAAATTCTGTCAAGAAAGGCGGCGGGCGATATGCATTCCTTGATGCTGGAATTTTACCTTCCCTTCAACTAGAAACTCTGTTTAAGAATCAAAGGTTTCAGGTTGGCTTGCATGTTTCACCATGTTTTTTTTTTTTTTTTTTAAATCAAGTTTGGGAAACATGAAACAGCTTTTCCTTTTGCTTCTTTTACCATTATAAAATTTGAGATGAGTTTATGACCTTTATCCTCTGACCCAAGTCAGCTTACAATTTCCCCTTCCGAAGAAAATAGGACTGTTTGCAGAATGTTTATTTTTAGTTCTATGGAAGGAAAAAGTCAGTCAACTTACTAAAAAATGTCTGAGAAGAAATCCAATTTCTTTTAGGTGACAGTGGGGAAAAAATAATCTAGATAACTCTTGTGGTGACCTGACTGGTTGAGTTAGATTGAGGAGACAAAAAGAGATTAAATTAAAACAGAGGAGACAAAAAGGCAGAGAGGACAAACAACTGGCAGAGGACAGAGCGATCGAGCCAATAACTGCAGAAACGCACAGCTCTGGAGTCAAAGAGCTCAAGTTTATTGCCATTCGCATCACATGTAGCACATGAGGTAGAATGAAATTATGTACTCGAGGTCCCAGTTATGCCCAACTATAGCAGAAAAAAAAATACAAACCAGTGAAATAAAGTTGTCAAAATGCAATAAAGAAACGAGAGCTTGACTAAATAAGGAACAAAGAGGAAATATGCTGATTATGAGAGTTTCCAGATTATTCTAATCCTGTTGTCACAAAAGGCTGGTGCTTGTGAATCCACAAGAAAGCAGGTGAGGACTCAGGATAATGAAAAATAAAGAATTTATTATAACAAAGCAAAAGAGCTGACAGGGCAGTAAAATAAACATGGATAAACAGGAGGTACTTACATAACAAACAGATCATCACCAATGGACATAAGACAATGCCAGGTACTAACAGGACAATGCCAAGTACTAACACATAGACACCAACTTATATACAAGAAACACCAATTAGAGCAAGTGAAAGCACCTGCGAGTAATCACAGATGCCAGAGAAAGAGGCAGAGGATGCAGGACATGAATACGACACAAGATGGGCATGGGCTAGATACTAAAGAAACACAAACCCTATAAAGAGAAACAGGATTGGGGGACCACAGACATAAACAGGACACCAGGGATGAAACCACAACTCCTTCACATGTAGCAACAAAATTAAATAATGAATGGTGGTGTGGGTCACCTGAGGCTGATAAAGATTTACAATAGTTCATTCATAAAGAACAAACACATGGACATGATTTTCTACATTTCTTTGAGATGGGAGTTCCTGATGTTGACTATTTCGATTAGAAAATTATTATACAGTAATTAATTTCAAACTTATTAAAGAATAATGTAATGGATGACACTAAAACAGTGCTTTCATCTAATAGAACTGTTCTAGAAAAAAGAAAGATTTACAAATAAAAAAGTCATTTACACATTTTTTTAAGCTTTCTTTAGATAATGTCAAAAGGTAAAACCCCAAATAAGAAGTAAAATACCTACTGAACAGGATAGTTTGGTCAATTTTGAAAGCATGCGCTGTCAAATCAATAGTTAGTATCAGCCGTGACACCAGTCATAGCATGGAGTATGAAGAAATGGACAAATGGTTAACCAAATGAGTTCCAGGTAATTAATCGTTATTTAGGCTCATAAAACAACTCTTTCTCAAAAATGACACAGCTATGAAAGAACACTACATATAAATTTGCAAAGAAACACAGATGTTGTTCAGCAGACAAACTAAACCTATTTTGTCATGTAAATGTGTAGAGGTTTAACATTAGCTGATATTTTTACTATATGCTGTTTTTGAGGAGGTTGTTTTATGAGCTTGAAAAATGATTAAAGACTGGCACTTGTTCACCTTTCTCCATATTCAGTGCTCTATGCCTGATGCCACTGCTGATAAGGTACTAACCATTAAACTTCTTTGACAGAACTTCTAAAATGACAAGAATATCACTTTAATTGAACATAAATTACCTGAAGAGAGTTTGAGGAAAAAATCTGTAGTTAGGTCCTAACATCACCTAAATCCCAGAGCAAGAAAACACACTTAAATGTTTGAAACATAAAATATCTACCTATGGAACATCCATATGGGGTGCCATTTGTAAAGTCACACAGTCAAACATTAAAAGCGATATTTTGGTTTATTTAGCCTTTCATACGTTTTTTTTTTCAGTCATATTTTCACCATGTTATTCATACATTTATACATTTCATAGTTCCAAACTAAATATTTAATTTACAAGTTAAACATTTTTAATTTACAAACTAAGTACTTAACTTTCAAGTCAAATATTTAGTCAGTAAACTAAATATTTTGGTATAAATTCAATATTTAATTCCCAAGCTAAATTTTTATTTTCAAAACTAAACATTTAATTTCTAAACTAAATATTTATTGTCCAAGCTAAATATTTAACTTCCAAAGTAAACATTTAATTTCTAACCTAAACATTTAATTCCTAAACTAATTACTTAATTTGCTAACTAAATATTTACCTCAGACCTAAATATTTAACTTGTTAGCTAGTTTGTAAACTAAATATTTATCTTGTAAATTAAATATTTCATTTGGAACTATGGTGTTTATACATGTTTGAATAACATGGTGAAAATATGACTTGGAAAAAAAAATTTTTTTTCTTCTAATGAAAGGCTAATAATAAATAAACCAAAAATATTGCTTTTAATTTTTGACTGTGAAACTTCACAAACGGCTCCCCGTACATCCAAAACATTATTCAGTTTGAATACTTTTGATTCCTGGACAAACAAAATTTGCTGCATGATCTCCAAAAGACAGGAAACAAAAATTACATTGTGGTCATTTTTTGTTTATTTTAATTCTAAATATTCACTGTTCTACATGAAATAGTCCCCTTGCCTCAAGCTGCCATTCAGGCCAACGGTATAATGGATTCATCTCATGTCTAAAAGCTCACACACATTTTTTTTTTACTAAAATTTGCATTTGTTTTTCTGAACAAACTCTCTGCTGAGTGTAAAAAAAAAAAAAAAAAAAAAAGAAAAGGGTCTGTGCTCAAAACACATTTTTCATCGATAAACTTTGCTGTGTGGAAACACAAAGCAATTTATTCTGAGAACTCATGAAGGTCACTGTGACGCAGCGAAACTGAAACCATAAATTTAAAAGCCTGTTCAACCTGAAGGTCCTGTGCTATCATTCAGAGGTTCTGATTCATCTGTTAGGAAATCCAAACAAAATTTCACCAGATGATTTTTGTCCCGTGACTTTGCATTAACTGTTGTTAATTATCACCCACCAACAGTTGAAGGTATAGGTTAATGGTTTAACCTGAGTTTGTGTGTGCATCATTATTTGTTTGTTATGAAAACTCCTAAAGGACCAGTTTTTGTCAATTTCAAGAAAGCCTGCTTCTGCTTTCTTAACACAAGTTACTTCTATACTTGAAGGTCTTAAGGAACTATTTACTGGAACAAAAGGAGGATTTATTCTAGTTTCAAACCTTTAAAATGTGTCACTTTGAAAAAAAGCAACAACGTCAAATAAAATGTTCCTATAATCAGACTAAATATAAAAATAGATTAATTCAAGCTTATCATTTGAACTATTTGTTGAGTGGTTTATGTGCCAGAAAGGAATTTGCATGCCCCTTGTTTTAACAAAGGTGAAATTAACTCATGATTATCATACAATGAATAGACTTGGATTAAAAGATGTTAGCTGGAAGTAAATGATGGCCTCGGGCAAACTCCACCACCGTGGAGCTTACGAAGCACATTGAACTTTCAGAACAAAAGTAGAGGCTTGTGGCTGAGGAAACAAGCAATGAACCATGATCACATTCTAACGAGAAAAGATGGCGTCCTCGCCAACTGTCTGCTGAAGTAAGCTCAAAAACAATATTGCTCAGTTAACAAAGGACCCAGTGATGGACTGCAGCGGCCTGCTCAGCGGACCACAGAACCGGACTATGAAAAGACTTTGGATCTGACTCCATTAGACAGGATGTTTTACTTAGTCATAATTTCCCTGAGCAATGTTTGTGTGTGTATGTGTGTGTGTATGTGTGTGTGTGTGTGTGTGTGTGTGTGTGAGAGAGAGAGAGAGTCCTTAGCTCATATAACTCAAGGATATTGTTGAAAGTGAGATGTTACAATATGGTTTGTTGTGGTGGTAGTAGCTGACAGTCATTCATGACACACACTCCGATAGCTTATAGTTTATGTAAGATCACACAGGATGTCACAATCTTGCATAAGATTACACAGTTTGTTTTTTTTATGTTTGACCAACATGCTGTACAGGAGTCCCCAGCTATTTCGCAGTGCAACTTTCGCAGACTCGCTCTTTGCGATTTTTCATACAGTGACTTCGGCGCCCAGCGGATGCAGAGAGCCACACGGTAAAGCCTTAAAATATAAATAAATACAAAAATAAATATAACGTCCCTATTTCGCGGATTTTCCCTTGTGGGTTGGGGTGCGGTCCGGTGACTCCTGCGATAAACGAGTGACTACTGTAATTCTTTTCTCAAAGTAAGATTATCTTAGTCTAAAACTCTGGCATGAAAGGATGATATGTATTCCTTCAAAGAGTGATTGGTTTTCAATTTGAAATGAGAATGATGGTGAGAAAATTTGACCTGGAGTGATGATAAACTGAGAATAACAGTAAACTGCTCTTAATTTGCAAAGAAATGTTTGGGAATATGTACTGTATTTAATCCTTCCAAAGAAGCTCTTCACTTCCAATCAAACTGTTCTTACTCATTTGGGTTTCCTCTACAAGAACAATAATCAAATGAAAGTTAATGCTATTATAGGGAGGGATTGTGAACAGTTTTTCACCACAGAACTCAAATTATGCAGAAATAATTAGCCAGGAAACGATCCTCTGGAATAGTTTCCTGAAATAAGGAGTCATTTTCAAGGATGGTAGGATACTGCCATTCATTGTTATTAAATTGCACATTATCCGTGTGACCCAGATTTCAAATCACATGTTGTCACTCATGATTGCTGAGCTGGAGTACACAGATATGAAGTGACTGAAAGTGTTACACCAGCTTATTTTCTCAGTTTACAGGAAAAAGGAACTTTGTGGACATTGGTGTTTTGTCCTTGGAGCTTTCAGCTGACCGACTCACAATCACTTTAAGAAATTTACCACCACAACCTCTTGAAGCTTGTGCTGATAGTGAAAATGAAACACGTCAACACCTAAGGCAGCTTGTCACACTGAAGGACTCCCACAGTCATGTTCTGTCCAAGAATGACTCCAAATGTCTCGCTAATGTCAACGATTACTGAAAGGTCTGGAGAACACAAGCATACTGACCTATTTTATAAAATTCAGACCAAAATAAATCAGCCCAATGTGTTGAAATTACAACCCAGTTTACCAGTAGATTGTTGTATAAAATGTAAGTACAAACAGAAAGCAATTAATCACAAACCTCATAAAAGCCACATTTTAATCATGATGGCTAAATAGCAAATATATCAGATGTTTAAACTAATTGCACCATTTTAAAGAAAAAAATAAGGTTAATTTTATTATAATGGCAGCAACACATTTAAAAGAAAACAAGAGACGTGGGCAATAAAAGGCTGTAAATTTCAGAGGTATAAACAAGAAACAGCTGGAGTAGCTTTTTGCAACTAAATTAGGTTATTTGGCAGCATCAGCAGAGGGCTGGTTATTAAAAAAATAGCAGTTTAGAGGTTAAATCTCTCAAAAGTAAAGATAGGCATAGGTTTACCATTCAGCCAAAACACGTTTAAAAAGATGGAAGAAATTCTGAATAATATTCTTCAATGGAAAACTGGTTAAAATGTGAATATTCCATCATCTATAATTCATAACATTGTCAAAACATTTCAAGAATCTGGATACATTTTCATGTGTAGAGGACTAGGCTGAAAGTCATTTTTTGTGATTTTTGGGCCCTCATGGGCCATTCCATTAAAAATAGGTCAGATTTTGTTCTGGATCTCCCAGCATGGGCCCAAAGCACTTCCAGGCTGCCATTTACAAATGCAGGTTAAAGCTCTATCATGCACAGAAGCAGCTAAATGTGAACACCATCTAAAAATGCCAGCATACTCTTGGGGCCAAAGCTAATTTAAAATAGACTAAATCCCTGCCTTCATTGGCCTTCCTCATATGTATTATGATGTCATCAGTATGTTACTGTTTCTGTGCTGAGGTTTTATTTGCAACTTTCACACTATTTCCCATCTAGGACACAGTGCGAGATATGATCTTTTTCATACTTCCCCTTCCCTCGTGCTTCTCTTTTCTTTATCTAAACAAAAAGGACAGCACCTCCCTAGGCTGCGGCTTCAGACGCCTCCGTCTCCCCAAGTCCGTTTGTTACATTTTTCTCAGACGGGTTGTACTGAAATGTAATTACGTTGTGCTTCAGTGCAATGACAATAAATCTGATTCTGATTCAGATTCTAAGGCAACGTGGAAAACTGTTCTGTGACCAGACAAATTGAAATTTGAATTCCTTTTTGGAAACCACGAATGCAACATCTGCCATACTATCAAAACACAGTTCAAAAGCCTGCTTCTCTAATGGTATGGGGATACATTAGTGCCTATTGTGCCTATGTGGCTATACTCCCATTAATTTCCAGGTTTTTTATGTTTAAGTAAGCCAGTAACCATGAAATATAATGGACACAAACATGACAAATAAACCTTAAAGACTACAAGAAAATCAAAAGTAATATTGTCAATACAGGGCAGGAAAAATTCAGCAGTTTGAAAAATAAACTAACAGAAAAGATCTCACTCGGTTTACAGTCTGCTTCCAAATTGCACATGTTTCGGAAATAGCTGTCACAAATTTTGAGAAGACTGGATCTAGAAGCAGATTACAGAGCAAGTTATGACAAAGAGGATTTATTTACAACTTCAAAACATGGCTTTCATTTAAGAAGACCGTGCATGTGGAAAGTATGCACTGCGCTTCACTTTTTCCACATTTTGTTAAGTTACATACAGCCTTATTCCAAATTGTATTAAATTGACCTCTCTCCTCAAAGTTCTACACACAAAACCTCATTATGACAATGTGAAGAAAAAAAATTGGGGGGTGGGATTTTGCTAATTTATTTAAAATAGAAAAAAAAATCACATTTACATAATTCCCAGCCTTTGCTTAATACTTTGTTAGTCCATCTTTGTCAGAAATTACAGCCTCAAGTCTTTCTGAATATGATGCCACAGCACACCCATCATTTTGTCCCATTCTTCTTTGCAGTACTTCTTAAGCTCCATCAGGTTGGATGGGAGATGTCTGTTCACATCCATTTTCAGACATCTCAAGAGATGTTCAATCAGATTCAAGTCTGGACTCTGGCTTAGTCCCTCCAGGGCCTTGACAGAGTGGTCCAGAAGCTCCTCCTTTGAGATCTTGACCATGAGTTCAATTTTTGTCTCATCAGACAAGAGGATTTTGTTTCTCATGCTCTGAGTCATTCAGGTGCCTTTTGGCAAATTCCAGACGAGCTGCCATGTGTCTGTTATTGAGGAGTGGCTTTTGTCTGGCCACTGTACCATACATCCTGATTAGTGGATTGCTGCAGAGAAGGTTCTCCTCTCTCCACAGAGGAATGCTGGAGCTCTGACAGAGAGAATGTCAGGTTCTTGGTCACCTCCCTGACTAAGGCCCTTCTCCTCGATCACTCAGTTTAGACAGCCAGCCAGCTAGGAGGAGCCCTGGTGGTTTCAAATTCCTTCCATTTATGAATGGTGGAGGCCACTCTGCTCATTGGGACCTTTAAAGCAGCAGAAGGTTTTCTGTATCCTTCCCCAGATTTGTGCCTCAACACAATCCTGTCTCGGAGGTCTACCTCTGACTTCATGCTTGATATGTGCTCTAACATGCACTGTCAACTGTGGGACCCTATATAGACAAGTGTGTGCCTTTCCAAATCAAGTCCAGTCAACTGGTGGACTCCAGTGAAGTTGTAGAAATGTCTCCAGGATGATCAATGGAAACAAGATATATCTGAACTCAATTTGGAGCGTCATGGCAAAGGTTGTGAATACTTAAATGTGATTTCTTAGTTTTCTATTTTTAATAAATTTGCAAAAATCTGAAATATATATATTTTTTCACGTCATAATGGGGTATTGTGTGTAGAATTTTGAGGAAAGATGTTATTTTCATAAAATTTGGAACAAGGCTGTAACATAAAATGTGGAAAAAGTGAAGTGAATACTTTCCGGATGCACTGGGACTAAATGTGTTGTTACAAAGAGAGTAACAAATGTGACTGTAATAAAACTGGCACAAGACTAAGAGGAAGGAAGAATTGTGATACAAGAAAAAATACAAATTACATTATAAAGATTTTGATTAAATTAAATTAAATTTTGACCAAGCTGTAACTCAGCTGGCAAATGCAACAATCTGATGATAAGTGATGAAGAAGTACTGCTCACTGATGAGTCTGACGGGCAGATGGGTGTGTCAGACTGCCAGGAAGCTGACCTGGAAGAACACACACAATTGTCTTTCTATCTTTACAGGGACTTTACATCGACTTCCATTAAGTTTTCATTCATTTCTATCGTCTAACCCTGACCCTTATCCTAAACCTAACTCATCAACAGCACTTCGTCTTATGCGGTCCGGGCTTTGGGCCCCATAAGGGGCAGTTGATCCTCACAATGTAGCAAGTGCTGGAAAAACGGGCCTTACAAGGTCACAAGTAGGGAGGTGGGAACAGTTAGGGCTGATCAAAATGACCATGATATCATTTTAACTTTTACAAGTATCATATAATAAAAACCTGTACCCAGTTTGTAACATTTTACTCTTTAATCACACAGTTAAAACGCAACATTTCAGGCTGGACATCATCTCTAACTTCTTTGAGAAAATATATTCTGACTTCAACATAATAATGTTTTTTCAAAGGTTGTAATTTAATTGCATATTATATATTTCTAACTTTTTACAAAATATTACTAGTGCCTGAACCAAACTTTTTTTTTCCCCAGATGCTCCCTTCTTCAGTGGTCACCTTAGCTAACTTATTCACTCAAAAACTTGTCTTTTGTTTTTATGCCAGATGCCCTTCCTGATGCAGCCACACACCACTGAGCTACCACAGCTCTCTGTGTGGAGCAGAGAGCAGCCATTTAGGGCACCTGGGGGAGCAGATGATGGAGGTTAAGGGCCTTGCTCAAGGACCCAGAGTGGGGCCAATGAGGGTGGAGGTGTGGGTGTTTCACTTTTCCCACCCACATCTTGATGTTGTCAATCCAAGGAGATGAGTCACTGACCTTCTGATCACAGACTCGCCTTCTCTAACCTCTGCGCCACCACTCTCCCAACCAAACCATGTTGTTGTGGTGACTTATTACATCGGAGTGAGGTGTGAATGAAAAAAAAAAATTAAAGGTTCAGTCTGGGACTCAAAGCGTTTCTTGTAAAAAATAAAATAAACAAAATTCAGGGAAATTAAACGTACAGTACTGTACTGTACTGCAGCATAAACACTGAGTGCTTAATTACTTTGAAGAATTTACCGGTACCTTAAAGAAACTGAAACCAAATTGCTAAATTTGTTCCTTTTTGTGTTAAAAAAAATTAAAAAAAAGCAAAACACTCTAAAAGCTAAAAGCACACAAACTCAGGTTGAAAAATCCTTTTCAAATTAGAAAAGGTACAAAAATAACAGGAACTGTGAGCAACGGAGCTCCAGGCCACTTGAAGCATGTCGACACTGGCTAATCTCATCCCCAGAACTCTTTAACCTTGTGTACCGCAGACTTGAAATTTGATGAGGAGAAAATATAAGGTCTTTGAGGACCTATGGTCTCAGCAGCTTTTTAAAATGTATTCATTTATTGACAAAGCCTTAAAAATGTCTTCTTTAAACTTTTTCATTTTCATGGGTCTCCACAGAGAGTCATAGTTTTCTTGCTCACGTCCAACTACCTCCATGTCCTCTCTAACTGCATCCATAAATTTCCTCTTTAGCCTTCCTCTTTGTCTGTTTCCTGGCAGCTGCATTTCTAACATCCTTCTACCAATATACCCACTGTCCCTCCTCTGGACATGTCCAAACCATCTCAGTCTGGCCTCCCTAACTTTATCTCCCAGTTGTTCAACCTGTGCTGTACCTCTGATGATCCCATTCCTGATCTTATCCATCCTTGTCACTCCTAAGGAGAACCTCAACGTCTTTGGCTCTTCAGTCTTTTTTGTCAGTCCCACAGGTCACATTACTTCTTTGTATTTAATTATTTATTTATTTTGCTGCCACCATTTTGACACAAATCACTGAAACCTTTCTCCATCATCCTGCACTCTCTCCTTCACCTCTGTAGTCCATACTGAGCACAGATGTTCCTAACCTAACCAAACAGCTGGAGTCGTTTCCAGAAACATCTGTGCTCAGAATGGGTAATGCTTTCAAAATAAAAGCTGACATTTTAAATGTGTTCACAAGTTTTTAAAAGTCATAAATAGTTTTCACAAACTTTGCAACACAGCAAAACATATTTTTAGACAATTAGTTGTCCTATATCACGTGACTCAACCGAGACTAAAGATTGTGAAGATACAAGTCAATACATTTTGCAACGTATGCTTTAGAAGTTAGATGACCAAAATTCAATGGTAGTGCCTCTATAGATAAACGTGTCTGAGTATTTTTATTTTTATTTTTTTATTTTTGTGATGCGCATGCAGGCCATGATCACCATCATTTAACTATAATTTCTGTATGACTTGTGGTTGGCTTGCAGTGTGCCTTTTATTCATGGAAGAAAAAAAATATGAAAATAATGATAACAATGACAGTTTCTAAAGGGTTCCATGCTCTGCTGGATGCAACAAAGCACTGCTGCTTTGCAGCTGGATAACTAACAAGTCTTAGCCAGAATGTACTGTATTGACTTGGCTGAACTTTTTGACATTTGAGTGATTAAAAAAAATACAAGTATACTGGTATGATGCAGTACTTGCATTTAAAAATAGAAGGTAAAATAAATAAAGACAACGATTTAGCTAGCATTCTCACAAATAATAAAATATCTACATCCGTTGAAATTCAACTTGTCTCCTCAGTTAAAAATAAAAAAGGTCAAAACATTTCTGCTTTTCTTCCAACATGCAAACAGAAACCGTCATGTGAGCCGATAAGGCACATATTTGTGCAGGATGGAACGTGCAGCTGTGAATACTGCTGAAGTGTTTACTAAACCAGTAAGAATAAATATTTGATAGCATCAAATCATTTTAATTTCCTCACATCAGACTTTATATTTTAGCTTCTTGTGATCTTTTCATGGGTTTTATTAAAGAGGCATAATGTTGACTGCATGTAAACCAGCCACTAGGGAGCACAAGCCAGTGTATCTTTTGTGCTGGTCCCAAGCCCAAGTAAATGGTGAGGTTTGTGACAGGAAGGACATCTGATGTAAAACACGTTTGCCAAAACCATAATGCGAGTTCATCAAAGTGAAACCATACCAGATCAGTCTAGGCCCGGGTTAACAACGACCGCCACCGGTGCTGTTGACAAACAGGGTGCCGGCGAAAATTGTGCTACTGTTAGTCGAAGACCACAATGGTGGTGGATTTTGCCAAGAGAATGGAAATGGCTATAGTCAATACCTATTTCCAAAAGAAGGAGGAACATAAAGTGACCTATAAGAGTGGAGGAAGGAGTACGCAGGTCGACTGCATTCTGTGTAGAAGAGGAAACCTGAAGGACATTGGAGACTGTAAGGTTGTGGCAGGGGAGAGCGTGGCCAGACAGCATCGGATGGTTGTGTGTAGAATGTTGTTGTGAAGAAGAGAAAAAGAGTAAAATCAGAGAAGACCAAATGGTGGAAGATGAAGATAATTTAAGGAGTTCAGAGAGGAGCTGTTAAAGGCTGTATGAGGTAAGAAAGAGCTTCCAGAAGACTGGGCTATACAGCAACGGTGATTACAGAGATGGTTAGGAAGGTACTTGATGTTTTACCTAGGCAAAAACAAAAAAAAGATGATGAGAAAACTTGGTGGTGGAATATTGAAGTACAGGAAGTTATCCATTCATTCAACCTTAATTTATAAAAGTTAGTCTCACTGAGCCTCGGGGACTCATTTACAAGAGAGACCTGATTTTAGCAAAGAGTGATGACAACAGTGGACAACAAAGACAACAGTAAAGTCATCCATTGGAAGATGTTAGCCAAGAACAAACATGACAGTGAGAAGACTGAAAAGAGGAGAAATGAATATAGGGAGATGGGACGTAGCACAAAGAGGGAGGTATCTAAGGCAAAACAGAAGACATATGATGAGATGTACAAGTGGCTGGAGACTGAGGAGAGAGAAAAGGATTTGTATTAACTGGCAATTCAGAGGGATCAGGCTGGACAGGATGTGCAGCAGGTTAAACTTGTTAAAAGCTAGAAATGATAATGCTCTAACAAGCAAGAAGAGTATGATGAAAAGATGAAAGGCGTATTTTGAGGCATTAATGAATGAAGAGAATGAAGAAACTGTGAACCAGAAAGGGGGAAAGATTAGTGAGAGTGAAGTGTGGAAGGCTTTGAAAAGGATGAAAAAAGGCAGTAGGACCTTATGACATACCATACTAGTGGAGGTTTGGAAATTTCTTGGAGAGGTGGAAGTGAGGTTTTTGACTCAAATACTGAATGGTATATTTGAGGGTGAGAAAATGCCTGAAGAATGGAGAAGAAGTGTGCTGGTGCCCATTTTTAACAACAAGGGTGATGTACAAAGTTGTAGCAACTACAGGGAATTACAGGTGCTGGTCATAAAATTAGAATATCATAAAAAGGTTGGTTTATTTAAGTAATTTCATTCAAAAAGTGAAACTTGCATATTTTAGTAATTCATTACACATAGACTGACATATTTCAAATGTTTATTTATTTTAATGTTGATGATTATAACTGACAACTAATGTAAACCACAAATTCAGTACCTCAGAAAATTAGAATACTGTATTACTTAAGACCAATTAAAAAAATAATTTTTAGAAATGTTGGACAACATGAAAAGTATGAACATGAAAAGTATGAACATGAAAAGTATGAACATGAAAAGTATGAACATGAAAAGTATGAACATGAAAAGTATGAGCATGTGCAGCACTCAGTACTTAGTTGTGACTCCTTTTGCATGGATTAAGTCAATCAGTCTGTGGCACTGCTCAGGAGTTATGAGAGTCCAGGTTGCTCTGATAGTGGCCTTCAGCTCTTCAATTGTTGGGTCTGGTCCATCACATCTTCCTCTTCACAATACCCCATAGATTTTCTTTAGCGTTAAGGTCAGGAGAGTTTGCTGGCCAATTAAGAACAGGGGTACCATGGTCCTTAAACCAGTTACTGGTAGCTTTGGAACTGTGTGCAGGTGCCAAGTCCAGCTGGAAAATGAATGTGCATCTCCATAAAGTTGGTCAGCAGCATGAAGCATGAAGTTCTCTAAAACTTCCTGGTAGATGGCTGTGTTGACCAGTGGACCAACACCAGCAGATGACATGGCCCCCCCCAAACAATAATTATAATATAATTAATAATTATTTTCAATTTTCAAACAATATTATCGTTTATCGCAATAAATTCTGAGACGATTAATCGCCCAGCAAAATTTGTTACGGTGACAGACCTAGCTGGGAGCATAACAGAGCTGCACATGAACAAATGTCCGCAATCTTTAATAAACCTCAGTAAAATTCTTGCACACGGTAAAAAGACTTCAGAGGTCATGCAAAAGTTAATTCAGCTTTTTGCTAAGAAAGGTGACACCTGTAGACTATGAACACCCTCGAGAGTATCCAGTAATAGAGTATCCATAATTTCCATGTTTATATGGTTAGTGGAGAAGCGAGCGTTTTCAAAATAGAGTGGAAAAACACAGCAGAGCTGTGTGGAGACTAAACACAGGTCTGCTGTAACAGTGGGAGGTGTGAGCAAACAGAGTGGATGCTTTTATTACGCCACATGTCACATGGATGCAACAAGAAAAGACTCTTCTGCAGGTGAGCCGCAACACAAACACGAGGCGGTGCAGGATTTTTACAACACTACTTAAAGCTGTACGGAAGAGCCAGTAGAAATTTTAAGTCCCGTGACGTCGACTTTGCGTTAAAAAAAAAAAAAAAAAAAAAAAAAAAAAAAAAAAAAAAAAAAAAAAAGCTAAACCAGGCTTGTAAATTCTGAGTTAATTTGAAACTGACATCCAGGTTTTTAAGACTGAGCGTACACAATGAAGCCTTGAACTGTGCACATTTCTTCAATATTTAACTGCTTTATGGTTCGGGCTGATATTCATAACAGACAAAAGGTGTTTCTGAGAGCTGTCAGCTGACAGACTCTGCTGTCAGGTGACAGATTCTGCTGCTGAACAGACGGAGCGCTTGTTCAGCAGCAGAATCAGCTGCATCCAATTGAGCTGGCAGCTACTAGCTAACTGTGAAGTAAGACATGCATTTGTCTTCTTTATAATCAGGTGGACAATACAGCGATGAGCCATAAGTTTATGACCAACCACCTACTGTTGTATTCATCTACATGCTGCCAAAGATCACCGGTGTGGTGTCTTGGAGTGTCTGGTGCCTGAATGTTAGAAACAAATCCGCTGTGCTGTTGTGATTATCAGCTCAAAAACAACACAAAACAAGATGATCGCAAGTATTTTAAAACGCTCACGTGAAAGGGGTTGTTAAAAACAGCAATGTTTGTTTTCCACTGAGTAGGAAATAAGAATTCTTCCAAGTCAGTGACTGGAAATTATTTGACTGAAACGAGACCTTCAATAAAAGGTCAGTTTTTCAGCTCGGCGAGGTTTTTATTTGTACTCACTCATTTCCTCGATGACTTCTGGGTCACAGTCACGGTACTTTTCCAGCTCAGCCTGCAGCTGCGATCGCTCCTCTCTGAGAGCCTGCAGCTCCTTCATTAGACAGCTTCTTTCTTCCTACACACACACACACACACACACCTTTACTGTGAACTTTTTCTGACTTTAAATTTGTTACCATGGAAATTTAGATTTCCATTTTTACGTTACGATATAAATGTGTTCTTACCGTATCTTGACGTCCCACTTTTGCCTTTTCAACCAATTTCTGCACCGATGCCTTCCGCTGATTTGCGTCAGAAATATTAAATTAAAAAAAAAAAAAAAAAAAAAAAATTCATTAGTAGACTGGAGACAGCTAAAGCTCTGACTAATCTGTGACTTTAAATTATTTGTAAAATGTCCAGCGTGCACGACACTAGTCAGAACATGGTGATCACTCAACTTTTAAGTGCAATGATGAAAAAAAAATGCTAGCGTTATTCAGAGCCAATGAAAATCTTTTCAAATGTTCGATTCAAGCACATATACGCTGCTACTTGACAAGAGCTTCTTCCACTGCAGTGTGCGACCAACGCCATAATTAACGGTCATTCAGATAATTAATAGGACAAATATGAGATTGCAAATGAACAAAGTCTCACACACAAAAGAAACTGACAAGTTTAAATGAGAAGAGTTAAAATGAGACGAAAGATCAAATTAAATTAAACTATCATAAATTAGAAAAGACTAGATTTAGATTAGCAAATTAGAAGAAATTATATATAAAATGGTTTTAAATAAAATTAAATGAGATGTAACATAAAATGAGATTTGATTCAAATAAACAAGAGGAGATCAAATGAACTTAAGAAACATTAAATAAAATGAAACAGATATGTAAATTAAAATGGCATGAAAAAATATGATAAAATGAAAAACTACACGAATTGTCAAAATTATATCAGATGAGATTAAATGAGATTAGACTAAATGAAATAAAAAGGATGTACATTATACTAAATATGTACAACAGTACTAAAAGAACTAGAGAAATTGCATTTCCTGCGAAAACGCATTGTAAATGCTTATTGTAGAAGAACAGCTGAAATTAGCTAAAAAAAAAAAAAAACAGCTGAAATGTAGCTAAATGAAAGAACAAGCCAACATTAGCAGAAGAACACTTATTTGCTGAATTAGGTTTAAATAAGCAGAAATGAGCACAAAAATTAAGAAAATCATCTAAAAAAGCTGAAATTAGCAACAAAAAAAATAGCTGAAAATAGTTTAATAGGCAGAAATAAGCTTAAACTACCAGAAGGAAGCTAAAATAGCTGAAATTATCTAAAATGTGGAATTAGCTGAAAAAGCTATGCGCATCATCGCTGACAACCCAGACAATGTGGGCCGGTGTTGTGCCAAAAATCGATTGGCTGCCAAATGGCGGCTGAGGGAGCGTGCATGGGAGGACTTTAACAAGAATTTAACCAGATTAACACTTAAAAACAATTATTTGTTTGCTCTACTTTATAGTAAATGTGTGTCTCAGTTGAACTTTTATTTAATAAATGCACTTCAGTGGTCAAATCAGCTGCATTTCACCGAGGCGGTGCAGCAAAATGAAGCTGATTTGACATGTGCTCCAGGCGAGCTGAACAAAGGTGGCAGGCTATGGCATGCTGAATGTGTAATTAATAGCCACTTTTACCTATTACATGACACAACGGCATGCCACACTACTCGAGTGCCATCTAGTGGCTGAAAATGGTAGTGTTCAATATTTTCAGTCAGAATGAATGAAAACAGATCTCAGCCAAATATTGGTTTATAAATATGGAGGAAAAAAATCCATAAATAAGTCATTTCAACGTATAAGTCACAGGGCATGCAAATTATGCAAAAAAAACTGTGACTTATAGGCTGAAAAATATGGTAAAATTCATAGCAGGATTGTCCTGAAAGAGCTGAATGTTTTGAATATGATTTGTTGAAATAGCTTGAAAACTGCAGAACGCGAAAGATGCCGAAAAATGTACGGAAGAAAAATGGATCACTATTGTGTAAATGCTTCATAAACATCCACACAATAATAAACATGAGTATTAGAATTAACAGTAAATATATAAACAAAAAGTTTTGAGGTCATTAACAGTCATCCAGTATCAGTCATGGCCTTTTTATGGTCATGCAGCATAAAAACTTTGAACACCACTCCCTGGTTGGAGACAAATTTTCCCTAAAGTCAACCTGCTGCTCCCCAACACTCAACATCTGGCCCAGAGGTCTGGAGAGGACTCTCACGTGAAACGCTCCACCCTAACACCGTCGGATGACAGGAGAAGGAATTAGATCACAAACCACGAGACAGTCAAATAGAAGTACTGCGAACTTCTGCAACACCTAATCTCACACGTATACGCAATGTGAGGTGTCTTCAACTCAACCTTTCTATCTGTGATTTGACGTTTTAGTTTAAATGGTGAGAATGTAAACAAACAAACGACTCAAAAAGTTAGAAAACAAGACAACAATAAAAGTTCAACTTGCATTTTCTGTTTTTTTTTTTTTTTACATCTCTTGGCTGAACGTTTTTTTCTAGCTTCTAGTTCATTGCAAGCCGACTTCCTCATTGAAAACTACAGTTTGAAATTTCCTTCAACCAGAAACGCAGACGCAGAAATGGCGTTCTGTGAAAATAAAACGCGTCGTCTCGTCTCACTTCGCCCGGTTTAGTTATTTACTAGAAAAAAAGAGGAACTGCAGCACGTTACAGCAGAGCGCCGTGCAATCTGTTCTACAGACGTTAACGAAACGAGACTGCTCACCTGCTTCTGTAGCACCTCCAGTTTGTGCTTTCGAAGGTGGAAGGCCTTGCTGGGAAAAGCCCAGTAGTAGTTGGATGTTCCCACTCTTTCACAGTCCACCATGTTGTCATCCACCAGACTTTGAAGGACTTCTTTCACACTCATTGGAGCTAAAAGACAAGCACCCTTAGTTCTCTTAAGGTGTCATGAAGCATTCACTCTTCTGTGCTCCAGTTTTCTTCCGTACGTTATTCGGCGTGATTCTCGTCACGCAGTTTTCAAGCTAGTTCAACAAATTATATAAACGTTCAGCTCTTTCAGGACAATCCTGCTATGACTTTTGACAACTTTAGCTTTTTGAAACTCACTTTACATCCTTCAAATCTTTAGATGTGTTTACAACCTTTTACTGCTCCTTTCACATTTTGTTCTGCTTCAGCTTCTTTCAGCTTCCTGGTGCAAATTTTAACTTTTTTCCAGCTACTTTCAGCTGTTTTGTCCTCCTTTCAGATTATTTCTGCTAACGAAAACATTTTTGTGCTTCTTCTAACTTCTTTATGCCACGTTCAGCTTGTTATGCTCCTTTCAGCTGATTTCTGCAAGTTTCAACCTTTTCTACTATTTCAGCTACTTTAAAGCTGTTTAAGTTTTTTCAGTAAATTCCACAGTTTTGCAACTATTTCAATTTTTTTCACCCTAATTCAGCACAGTTGTGCTCTTTACACTTCCTTCTTGTAAAGTCTGCTTCTTTCTGCCTTTCTAGCCACTTTTCAGCTGTTTTTTAAATTTTATTAAATTTATTTATTTATTTATTCCTCCCAGATAATTTTTACTTTTTTTGTGCTCATTTCTGTTTTATTTTATTTTATTTTATTTACGTGTATTTATTTTTAAGAAAACGTGTTCTTTCTGCTTTCTTCTCCTAATTTAAACTGGTTCCACCTTTTCAGCTACTGGTACGGGTACTTGTATTTTTTTTATTATTTTATTTTAAGCTTTTTTTCTTTGTTTGTTTTAGAAAGATTCAGCGGTTTTCATATCAATTCGTCTTTCATGTTAATTTCTGCTACTTTTAGCCTAATTAACTTGTTTCTGCTCCTTTCAGCTTTTTTCCTTCTAGTTTAAGCTTTTTCTGCATTTTCAGCTACTTTTGTGCCAAATTTGCTTTTTCAGCTAATTCCATATTTTTAGCACATTTCAGCTCTTTCTACCTCCTTCTGGTAGTTTAAGCTTCTTTCTGCCTTTTCAGTTACTTTTCAGCTGTTTTTTTATTTTTTTTATTTATTTATTTTTTTTTTTTTTTGCTGATTTCATCTTTTTTAGCTAATTTCCTAATTTTTGTGCCAATTTCTGTTTATTTAAACCCAATTCAGTAAATAAGTGTTTCTTTACACTTTCTTCTGCTAACTTAGGCTTGATCTTCCATTTCAGCTACATTTCAGGATGTTTTAGCTAATTTCAGCTGTTTTTCAGCAAGTTCTTCACCATTGAGTATTCACACTGCATCTTCACAGGAAATGCAGTTTCTCTAGTTATTACATGCTTCCCTGTGGCTCTAACGCTGTTTAGAGATTTGTAATTTAATTTGTAGAGAAATTACTGAAACGCACAGATCAGCTTTCATGGCTTAATTTTGAGCAGAGGATTTTAATTTTGGCTGATTCTGATTTGTATTCAAAAACTAAAATAAACAGCATTAGTTTTTAAAATAGGTTTCTTGATGACTTTAAATCAGACTGTGCTCCGATTAAAATATTTACAGGGGTGGGAATCTTTATGATTTGATTCAGTTACGGCTCAGAGGGCTGCAAAGTGATTATAAAAATTTTATTGATGCATTTTGATTATTGTAAAAAGCGAAATAACTTATTTACATGAATAAACACTGATGTATGTATTTTCCTGCCTAAAGAAAACCCTGTAAATCACAGGCTGCTGACCGCTAGTTAGCATAGATGCTAACCTAACATTAAAAACTCCATGGAAAAGCTAACAAAACTACCATCGTGTTTCACTGCTAATTTATACCCAAACCCAGCGTTTTAAAGTCATTACTAAAAACAACCATCTTATAACTTCATCTATTTATAGACATATCAGTATATTATTTAGGGTTCAACAAAAGTCAAAATTGTTTTATTTATTTTTTCTATCTCTAGCACTGAAAGCACAAATATCCTCCAGACCAAGACCAAGTAGTAATTGTACATAATATCATTGTTTTTGTTAGATTTTAGCTAATTAACATTTTTACCTATTGTTGCACACTTCAGATGTTTTTTTAATTTATTTATTTTACTTTTAAATCAACCAATCACCTGCAAGCTAGAAATCAGCTGATTAGTGTCACCTGCCCATTGATCGGTTCATCCCTAACATTTATAAAACTCGACAAGCTAAGTTATCTTAACTGAGCTGACACGTTTTACAAAGCACTTTACTGAGGATCATCATCAGATCTCGTTGCTTCTGCAGGCAGATCCTAAAAAATACAAAAAAAAAAAAAAAAAAAACAACTGGACTTTATTCTGTAGCTGAAGATTTTTCACTTCTCATCCGAGGCGCTTTCAGAACACTCCAAACACTTCAAAGAAAAAGCTCCTCGGCTGAGAAGTGAAACATCTTCAGTTACATAACAGAAGTCCAGTTAAGTCTTTAACCTTTTGGTTTTAAACGTCACGTCCTGGATGATCGCACCAACGTTCTGCAGCAGCACAGATTTCAATTCACCAAACCTCACATGAGCAGCTCTTTAGTAATTATTTCAGAGAGCACTGCATGAGTGGATGTAAAGGAGCAGGAGTTATATTTTGATGCATCATCGGTGGTGAAACGTGATCCTCCCACGCACTTCGCTCATTCTGTCCACTGTGAAACAGAAAAGACTAATCTGCTCAGAGGATGTACAGCAAAAACAAAACTGTGGCTGCAGGAATGAAACTAAAATGCACTGAAACTGTTCAAGCTCGCCTCTTTTACGCTTATGACATTTACAGAACGTTTTTGTTGCATCAACTTCACACTGCTGTGCTATTATTTCCCATTTCTCACAGAATTGTTGCCTGCAGTTCAAACTGTTTTGCCCCCTCCCCCTTTAACTGCATTATGCCTCAGAGCCATGTGCTTTTGATCACTGAAACAAGATCCAGTTTCTACAGATTGACGTTTCCCCCACTTTAAAACGAAAACCCATCTTTTATATACTCAGTGACTCTGAACAGATTTGTTTAAGGCAGTCCAGCACAGTTTATAATACCGTATTTTCTGCCGTACAAGTTGCACCATCCTATAAGCAAATATGTCTAATAAAGTGGAAAAATACATAAATAAGTTGCATCTATTGCGCGTCACCACTGACAACCCGGAAATGTGGGCCGGTGTTGTGCCAAAAATCAAGTGGCTGCCAAATGACAGCCGCAGGAGCGTGCACGGGAGGACTTTAACAAGAATTTAACAAGATTAACACTTAAAACCAATTATTTGTTTGCTCAAAATTATAGTAAAGGTGTGTCTCAGTTGAACGTTTCCTTAATAAATGCACTTTAATGGTCAAATCAGCTGCATTTTAAAAGCCGATACGCGGAAGCAAGAGCGTGCTCGAAATTTAACAAGATAACCACCTAAAAACAATTCTTTGTTTGCTCAACTTCACAGTAAAGGTGTGTCTCAGTTGAACTTCTCCTTAATAAATGCACTTTAATGGTCAAATCAGTTGCATTTCTCCTGGGCGGCGCAGTGAAATGCAGCTGATTTGACGTTTGCTCCAGGAGTTCCAGAGAGAGACGAAGGTGGCTCTATATGGCAAGCCAAGTGTCTCATTAATAGTCACTTTTATCTATTAATGAGAAACTTGGCTTCCCATATTACATAGTTGAGGGCCCTCTAGTGACTGAAAATGGTAGTGTTCAATATTTTCCATGTCAGAATGAATAAAATCATCAGATCTCAGCCCAAAAAATGATAAATATGATGAAAAACAAATACGTCATTCCGCAAGCATGCTAATTTATGCAAAAAACTGTGACATAAGCCAGAAAATATGGTACCTATTTATCTACATTACCCATTTATATTCTGTCCATACAGTATTTTCCTCTAAATACTCACAATGTACAGCTGCTGAGGAGGAAACAAGTTTAACTTGAGAGCCAAAAGCTTTCGACAGATCTCCACATTATGAAATCACTGCTGCTGATTGGTCGACTTCTGCTTTGACAGCCTGAATAAGGCTCAGACTGCAACTCTGCAAGAACATCATGTAAAAGGATGCAGGGCCTTTTCGTGCCATCTGTTCAGTTATCTAAATAAATGAGTCTAAAAATACAACTCATTCAGGTTCTACCTCAAATGTTGTTTGCATTTTACAAGTTATTATTGATATGATATTAAATAAAGTATTCTGGGTTTGTGGGGGTGAAGTAATGACTCACTTATGCCTTTTGCCTTGGGAGCAATCTTCTCAATGTCTTTCAGCTGAAACACATCTTTCTAAAAAGAGAGTGAAATATAATTAATAAAAGTTAGTTTTTTATTCTTAAAAAGTATATTTATGATCTATCTGTATCAGATAGATTATGGTGCATTTTGCTGCCTTTATTTGTTTTTAGGAAGCCGTTGGCCCAAATACATTATTTTGTACTTAAAATTACAATTTTATATACGTTTTCCCATCATTTTTCTGAGTAACTATAAATATTTAAGAGAGCTTACACATTTTACAGTCTGTATAATTACCATATTTTTCTGACTATAAGGCGCACCAGATTATAAGGTGCATTAAGCAAAACAAAATAGTCAGATAAGTCAAAATTTATTCACCTAATTCACAATAACTCTCACCATCGTTCAGTTGTAACACATGAAATCAGTTTGAGGTCAGTAAGCACAACCAGAATTAATACATAAAGTGCACCCGATTATATGGCTCACTGTAGTTTTTTTTTTTTTTTTTTTTTTT
>JARVGV010000111.1:21592768-21602768 GCA_031762435.1 Hypsolebias longignatus | reverse complement strand
TCCATCCTTCAGTTTTTTTTATCCCAACTTCCCAAAGCAGTCTAATTTTCTTGTAATATTTTAAATTGTCCTGATCAGTAGTTATTTGACCTTCATGAATGCAATTTAACAGTTTTCTTTGGACTTTAGCAGCGTTTTGTTTTTATGCATTTTCTGTGTGGTCCAGCAGGATATTGTGCAATGTGCACATAAAGCACCCTGTGGACAAGTTTAGAACAAAAGAAGAAGACCTAAAAATATATTTACAGCAGATGAAAAACAACAAGTTTGACAAAAATCTAGGAAAAAGGCCTGACACAAGACCTGAGAGATGCATCGTCCTTCAGCTGAACATGACAAGTTTTCAACTAAATCTCTCTCTGTGAATCCCCCTGTTGGTGCTGAAAGATTGTTTTAGATGTCAAAATGTGCTATTTTTGTTATTTTTCATAGATTCAACCTGGGAAATAGAAGCATCTTTTTTCTTTGTGTGCTAAATTTTCTGTTATATATTGTCACAACACAATCATTCCTATAATTTTTTTTTTTTTACTTTCTGATGATGGACAAGCCAGAATGAAGTGGCTTTAAATAACAACAATCCTCTGAAAAGGGTCAGGTACTTGATTGAAGGAGTGAAATAGGATCCAAAGTCCAAAAAAAAACCTTTAGAAAGCCTGAAGACATATTGATTAAGACCACTTCCAAACATTACAAGAAAGTCTGGCTGCTTGGAAATAAAAAAAAATAAAAAACAAAAAAAACTTTTGCACACTGCTGTAAACTCCCTGTAATAGATATTTATGGGTAGATGCTTCACAGGCAGCTACAAAGTTTCTAAACAACAGGACCAAGAAACAACCCTTTGGGATTTAAGTGTGCAGAACGTAAGGCGTAAGGCCAAGCATCTGGTAAAAGTCGAGCAGGTTGGACAGTTTATTCAGTTTGTGCTGTTTTCACAAAGAACACCGGTCTGCACGACTTCCTGCAGCTTTCCATTCCCCACCTGCCAGTCAGAAGAAAGTCCAGATTCAGGTGAGCAGACGAACATGTTTAATGAACTTATGTAGGCCCCCTGAGGAGTTGTCGTACTCAGATTATGGTGTTAACGCTGTGGGAAAGCACAATGTTCTTACCTTTACTGCCTCCAGTCAAGATAATTTACTCTGAATAAGAATGCTGGCAGAAATAGTTAACATGTGTGTACTTCAAAAACCAATACCCTCTTTGACGTCTCTCTCTCTAAAAAAAAAATAAAAAAATACTAGAAATCAAATAATCTCTTGAGACCCCAAAGGGAAGCATGGTCTTGTTGTAAATTGTTTTACTCAAGGAAACATTTCTTTCCTGTCACTTTTTATTGCGTAGCACACCTCTCCGACGAAAACCAAAGAGAAAATTAACTTTCGAGCGCTTTCAGCCTCCTGCAACCGTGATTTTTCTTTCACGCTATCTGAAGCTTGAAGAGGATGAGTAATTGTTTATTAATGAGAAATCCCGGCACTCTATGGACACTTGTTTTTCACTGTGAGAGCGATTTTGCATGAAGGATGCTGTGAGCGGGATCACAAAGCACCATTACGGGAATAATGTGACCACATGAATTCAGAAGAAAAACAGGACAAAAAATTATTTCACTGTGGCTCCTGCATTGTTCTCACTCTTGTTTGGTGCTGTGAAGCGTCTGTTAGTAGTAAAAAAAAAAAAAAAAAAGAAAGTGTTCTGCATTGTGAGTGTCTGTGGAGAGGAGGAACAGAATCCCAAGATGACTAAAGAGCATAAGTAGGAACCAGTTTACTCTTTCACTCCACTTGTCGGGATTGAATTGTGCAGATGATTAGTGTGGAACTGTCTGCTCTGCATCTAAACTAGATTTTCATTCAATCTACTGTTCAAAATCTTGAAGTTGTGCGGATTTCTGAATCATGATCCCCTTTTTGGCTTCACGCTCCACAGATATTGCATTTCTGATGTGGAAATCTTCCTCCTTTGATCATTCATCCATTCAGTCTTCATGTGGTTGCATGTGCCCCACATCTCACCAATCCATTCATCTTTGTGTTAATCGATCCATAGATTCATTAACCCCACAACCCAGCTATTCATCTTTCCATGAATCCACTTCCCATTCATCCATCAAAGAACCAGCTCTCTGTTTACCTTTCCCCATCAGTCTTTGTTCATCCAGGCAGCCAACAAGCCGTCAGGTCAGTAAATATTCAGATCTCTTACATCAAATATGTTTTTTTCTTCAGTCTTCCCATTATACTTTTTTTTTTCTACCTTGAATGAGAAAGAGCTGATTACCTATATCAGCTCTGCTTCTTATTTGTTCTTCCTTTTTATTATCATTTTTCGCTTCTTGGCTTTTGGTATTTACATAAAACTGTTGGATTACTCTGTGACCCTGTGACCCAAACAATGCACGAGACAGCCATGGAAAAGCTCTTGACTGAGTGTTTGGTTCAGGGCGAAATACATTACTTGCTCACTGATGTATGCTCCGCGCCGTCATGCAGCGCTCTTCAGATGGGAATTCATCTTTGTTTCTATGGCAACAAAAATATCAGTGCGGGAACTAACACATTTTGAGGGGAGATTTAGGGATGGCATTAGTGATGTAAAATCTCACACATGGCGCTTACTAATTGTGACAAAGTCGAGCTGAGTGTCGTTTTCAGGAGGAAAACAGAAGAAAAAAAAGATGAAACTGCTTTAAACCACCCAGTGGGTTATATTCTCCCCTCATTTGCTTCGGATGCATTTAACCTTAGCCTCTGACCCCTGCCTGCAAACAACTTAAATGTTTTACGCCTGAGTAAACCATGTCAATATACACAGCAGTGCAGAGGTTAACGTTTGTGTCAGAAAGTGAAGAGTCCATCCTCAGGGGTGAAGAGCCTCAATCAGCTGGTGTATAAAGAAAATCAAAGCTGGCTATGAGACTGTGGGCGTCAAAATAAGCTTCAAAACCAGAGGGGTTGCATGAGAAATGCTAAAACATTGAATAGAAAGCTGAATTTTTTTTAAATAGGTGTGAAGTTAGACAGAATGAAAACTATATCTGTGACATCTAAGGCAGGGGTGGGCAGCATTTTTATCCCAGGGGGCCAAATCAAAGATTCAAGGATTCTTTATTGTCATTTGCATCACATGTGATACATGAGGTGGAACGAAATTATGTGCTCAGGGTCCCAGTTACATCCAACAAAAAAATATAAAATGTTAAAGAAAAACAGTAATAAAATCTAAGATAAAAACATTACACCAAACAGCAGCACGAACATAAGTCGGTGTGAGCAGATGAGCACGAAAGAACACATCAACATGATCAGCAGCAACATGAAACAGATCAGCAGCAACATGATGTGATTTTTGTCACAGTGATTGTAAGAGATTCATGAGTCTAACAGCTTCAGGGTAGAAGCTGTTCTTCAGTCTAGTGGTTCTACACTTAATGCTTCTCAACCTCCTTCCTGAGGGGAGTGGAGCAATATAGTGCTGAGTTAAAATTATGAGGTGTTTGAGCAACCCCAAAAAGAGGCCTGGATTGCCACGGGTTCCCCTGTCTGCCCGCATCTGGGTCCAACCACACTCAAGTACCAGTTATCAACTTGTGTCATGGCTTGTTCCTTTTCAGCATTTATTATTTCCCTTTTAGCATTTAACTGTGTGATAAATTCTGCATCACAGCAGCATGTTGTGGCAGTATTTGTGATGTGTTCCAAGCTGGACTATTATATCACACTTGCTAAGAAGTCATTAAATCTCTGTTGTCCTGTGAAAGATAAACCCACATGTGTGTAAAATGATTCAAAATGGTTTTAGAGGACACTCAAATTAACCCAGAGGTTTCAGAAGGCTCATCATGAAACATTCTGCTGAGCTTGAAGTAAGCAAACTGGGACTGTACATTATAATGTGGTCAAATGCGTTAAAGGGTGATTAAAAAACAAAAAACAAAACAAGAACACCACTAAGGCTTCATTGTGGGATGTTATAGGATACACTAGACACTGGTTGCTTCAGTGAAACACATAAGTGGAAGTGAGTTATTGTCAACCAATGTCTTCCATTCCACTAAGAGTTTACTTCCTGTGGACTTTTTCTATTCTTAGTAATATGGGGAAATTGTTAGGAAATGTTAGAGGTATTTAAATGCTGCTCAGAACCAAAGAGGGGTTATCAACTCTGGGACACGTTCACAAGGTAAGATGACTCTGGATGGACGTGACCATCAGGCTTGTAGAAATAAACATCAATAAAACCAGCTAAGATGAGACTGATTTGATAGACATCACATTTAAGTGATGTGCTCATCTAGATTAATCATTATTCAGCTCAAATATAAAGTGAGGTTCTAATGTTTCTAAATAGAAATGTGTCTGTTTTACTCCTTTTCTTTAGTGATTTGATAATGATTAATTTATAACATCTGCCAAAATACATTTCATGTATGTTTGGGAACGCTCTTTGCATTTTTAATGATTTTTTTTTAAATCATGCTCTTTTTTTTCTTCTTTGTTGTTCAGATGATGTTATTTGTCCTCAGCATCCTCGGTGCATTCCAACAAGTCAACTGCCACAACCCCCAGAGCCACTGGACTCTGCTGCCCAACAGTACGTTGGATTATTAAACACTGATTTGTATATACAGTAAATGCTTTTACTTGAAGCTTTACCAGAACGTTGAAATTTTGGAACAGGTGGTGGCTTCCTAAATAACGAAGCACATAAAATTATTTTTCTTTTGGTTTACTTTTTTTTTTTTAAAACCACAGTTGTTATTATATACTGGTCCTGCTCATACCCTGTAGGTTTTTAATCAGCTGTACGCTGATGATACAGCTGTGTAGTTGTAAAGATATCACATCATGTCTCATCATTTTGAGCGGCTGTGGCGGTTAGAGCATCGTCCTCCAGTGTAAGAGTTGGGGGTTTGATTCCACCAGCAGTCACATGCCAACATGTCCCTGGGCTTGACACTGAACCCCTTGTTGCCTCCGATGTGTGTCCATCTGTGCATGGATGTGATAAAAATACTGATTATTCTTTGTATAGATCTAGTAGAGTGATGTATGAATGGGTAAATGAGGCACAGATTGTAGTGTAAAGAGCTTTGAGTGTCTTGATAAGATGGAAAGGTGCTACATAAGTACAGTCCATTTACCATTTATCATGACTTTGTCTCCTGGTAGTTCTGGTGCTGCAGGTGGATGGTACTTTGGGTCAACACCCGTTGAGCTGCCTAACAGATGATCTTCTCAAACGGGACAATCATACTCAGGAGATTTTTTGGAGGAGGAATGGAGATGAAGAGGCACAGAGAGGCAACTTGTACATGGTACAATTAGTAGAAAGTTTGGGAGGGGGCAACTACACTTGCCATCATGTGGACGGAACGCTCCTCAATCACACTGAGGTCCTGATCCTGCAGGACAAGAGCAAGAGGAGGAGGATCCTTGTGAAAACTGAGCAAGGTGCAGATTTGATCAGTTTGCTCAGTTGGTTTTTTTTTTTTTTTATGGTTTCATTAATAAAATTATCTCCTAATTCTTTGACTTTTTTCTTTAGAAGAATTTTTAAAATGCTCTACTAAGAATTATAACGGAGAGTTCCACTGTTCTTGGACGTGGCACAGCAGTCGAGTGGGCAGAGTAGCGTTCATCAAAGCTCGACGGTAAGATCTCGCGTTCCTCTGTTTTGTGCTTCTTTCCTTGTTCAGTACATCTGAAGTGTGGTTTTTTTATTTATTTATTTTTTTGTTGTTGTTGCCACCCAGTGTTTCTGATGACAATGGCACCCAGTGCTCTGTTGATGGCAGTGACCAACACTGGAAGTGCACCTCAGCTCGTGGGAACTTCAGCTGCTCCGTGGACGATAGTGGGAGCGGAGTTTCTTGCCAGGATGAGCAGCACTGCCCATTCGCTGAGGAGAACCAGCCGATCCACATGACAGTCTACGTGAGGACTGATCACTTTCTGTTGGAGATTTACTCTAAACTCTTTTTCCTGTCAGAAATAGGTGAGACATCTTCTGAAGGAATGTTTCACCTTTACCTATGCTCAAAAGAAAGCTTATGTTTTAGCTCACTTTGTGCTGTGTTTGCAGTAAAGCCTGACAAGGTGAGGATTGGTAAAGTCAACACAACAGTGGTGGAATGGAGTTACCCAAGCTCCTGGAACATGCCCTATTCCTACTTCCCCCTCACTTTCCAAATTTTCCAGGTCAAAGGAAATAGTGGAAAGTTTGAAAATCCATGTGTGGTTTCAAAATCTTCCAAGGTAAAAATAAATAAATAAATAAATAAATAAATAAATAAATAAATAAATAAATAAATAAATAAATAAATAAATAAATAAATAAATTAAAAAAAAGAATTAAAAGACTGCAGGTTCAAAAAGGCAAAATCAAACAGAATTGTACCAAATTGTGTAAAGTAGTGTCAGGGTCTGTTAGTTGGTAGTTTTTGTTTATTCACATGTCACAGCTGTAACTTTCCCTCTTTGTTGGGTTGCCTCTAGTCTATTTAGTCACTCTGCTTTCATCATGTAATCAGATGCATCATTAACCTTCATGCATCATGCAGCTCTCTATGTGTTTCCGTGTGCTTTTCTCTGAAGATTGTATAACAGTCATGCCAGGCTTTTTTGTTTTGTTTGATAAAAATAGTTTCATTTTAGTCTGTCTACTTTTGTGACCTAATCCTACCGAAAACTGACAGAAAGCCCAAGGATTTGATCATATTTGTATACATTCATAAATGTGCACGACTTTAAAGATGGGGTGTGTTTATTTTCCAGGCTTTAACCCTCCACTCCACAGACATATGCCAGTTTAAGGTGAAGCACAAAGTGAAAGCTGTTTGTGTCCGAGCAAAGGATGCACTCTGTGACTCAGAATGGAGTGAGTGGAGCCATGTCAGGTCGGTACCTCACGGAATATTTACCAGTAATTATCAGTGTTTTCTCGCTTGCTGCCAGTCACTTGACCTTCCTCCAACCAGAGAGCCCACACCTTCCATACTCTGCAATAATGTAATGCTTTACAAACATATCACTTCTGCTTTAGCCCTTTGTGCTTTTTTTTTTCTGTTGATTTTGTCTCCTGTGTAAATCTAGATGTGAAGTCAAAATGACTGATGAGTCCATGATTATTTAATCAAAATGTGTCTATTACAGGTTGAAGAGAAAAGTGAAAAGCAAGAAGTACAAACAGCATAAAAATATGCATAAAGGAAGAAACTGATTCATCCCTGGAACCTTGGTGCTGGACTTAAGATTTTATCTATTTTATTTATTTTTATTTAACAAATGTGGTGTTTTAATTATATAACTTATTGGAAAGTAAATAAAAAATGCAACACTATTGTGTTTCCTGTCTATTGGCATTGTTGTTAATTTTATCAGCTTCTTGCCTCTTATTTGAAAGTTTTTCTCCCCATTTTTTTCTTTTTTTTTAATTATTTTTGTCATTGTTTCATAACTATTTAAATATTAGCGGAGATTTGCAGTGTGCAGCCATGTAGTAGTCTATTTTACATATTGGGGGGTGGGGGATTAATCATATGATCTTTTCCATGTTTTAAAATGATTGAAATCTCACCTCAAGGGTATAAAAACATGTGTGCGCATGTGTATGGTTTTCATACAATACGAAATTGAGAATTATGGTGAGACTGTTAAAACTCTTTGCTCACATTTACTGATGATCAGCTATTGAAGTGCATTTGATCAGCAGCACTTGGCTGATACTGGTCAAATTAATTGGAAATAACTACCAGTAAATGGAGAATGGCTTCTCTGTTTTGGCTTTGTAAATTATAATACAGAAGAATCTGATGCATGTTTTTTTTTTTAACCTACGGTTTTATTTGAATACAGTATATATTTGTTTTTAAACTGTTAGAATTAGCCTCATGTTCTGATATATAAACCACTGGAACTGAAAGAAGCTGTACATTTCCCCCCGTGACACGAGATACAGAGCTGTCCTTTAGACAACAGAAACATTAGGAGTTGTTTCAGTTTTACCAAAGAGTTTCTACTGATCAGGGTATTTTATCCCAGATCAGAGGAGAATGTGACTTTTTCCCCCTTTTTTTTAAAAGAAACTCTCCACATTTCTTTGACCGAAACAGAGCACTCTGTTACACTTTGACCTATATCTGTTGTGTGTTCAACAGCAGACACTTTTTGTGTTTGTTTTCCTGCATGTCATATGACCTCAAGATGCAGAACCAAGCCATAAAGTCAGGACCTGCCACTCCATTCATTTAGTTTATGTTATACCCAGCATTAGAGCAGCAGGAAATTCACAGACAGAAACAGAAAGCCAATACGTTCATGACGTAAAATAATAAAACTTCACTCTAATAAATTTAAAGTAATATAAAAACTGAACTTGAACTGAGTTCCTCAAACAACCCAGCTCACACATAAAAGCAGCTTTGTTAGCAGATTTATTGATCTTACTGAAGGATGCTTGCCTTTACATCATCCATCCATCCATTCATCCATCCATTATCTTTACCCGCTTCTTTTTTTTTCAGATTGCAAGGGTCACTGGTGCCCATATCCAACACTCACTTTGCAAGAAGTGGGGGACACCCTGGACAGGTCTCCAGTCCATCACAGGGACACATAAGCCCTTTTTCTACTGTGACGATGCGGGTCAAATATGCTCAGTTCACCACGGTTTTGAACACTTTTCCACTACTTTGTACCAGTTTCACCCCCACCTTTTTTGTCCCTTCTTCTCAACGGGTCCAAACGAGCCAATCCTGCATAAAAACATGACATCAGAGCACTGTCGGTCACTGACTGGTCAGAGGGAGGAGTCACTCAGAAAACTTTTCACCGCTCCACCATTTGCAATTACTCGGAACAGCGGCTGGACCTGTTTTTAATATTTTAAAAACAACAACAACATTGAGAATCAGAATCAGAATAAGCTTTGTTGTCATTGCACCGAGGTACAGCGAGAACATATACGTACAGTCGTCTGGAGAATGGGCGGAGTGTACGAAGCTGCAGCTAAAATAAGCACGACCTTTCTTATTCTTTTCAGAATAATATTTTGCTTGGATGAGAAAAGGGAAGAAAACATGAGGAGAGACGATATTTAAAAAAAGATCTCTCACACTGTGAGAGATCCCTGTCCTAGACAGGGCACAATTTGAGGCATAAAAAAAAAACTACCACAGCAAAGCAACATAAATAGCCATGATACATGTACATATAGACCAGTGAAAACATTGAATTTTAAAGGGAAAGTTGTAGCATTATCCAGAGCCCCACCTCTCAGCCACTGTCCAGATAAGACGTGTTATTATCCTCTGCTCAGTTGATGTTCCGTCACATGTCCACGGCCTTGGGGAAGGGAGAGGTGAGGAGACAGACAAAGCATCTTTGTTTTTTTGTTTTTCCAAAACATGCCAGGAGGAGTTGAGATAAGTTCACCATGAAGGCTACATTTTAGATCAGGCAGAACTTGTGAATTGCTGTTTCTGCCTTTTAAAGTCTCACTAGTAAAAACTCTCTGATGGAAAATCCAGACAGCCAAATTGATTCCTTAAAGTCGAGCTCCCAGCTTCTCCAAGATATTCCCACCGTCGTGCGTGATGCTTGAGTCCACAGTCCTGATAACAGCCTGCTCCATCCAGGTCTCTGACACAGCTCATAATTCAGTCTGAGTCCTGCCAAGCTTCAACACCTCAACACAAATTTGTAGACAATCCAGGTTTCACCAGCCAAACAGCAAAACAACCAGTTGTCATCATAAATCCAATTTTGTTTCTGTCGAGGTACGAAGGGTCCTCCTTACCCTGATTCCTGTCGGGAGAAGTTGATCAATTTAGTTGAGAAACCAGCTGATCAAAGTCTTTCGAATTAGAAAGGTATGCAGAAACAAAAGAAGCTCTTTCAGGGTCCACAAGACAAAGACATGCAAGCAGGGAAGCAGGGGGTGATGGGACACAGGAAAACACGTCTATATATAAACACACACACATATATATATA
>JARVGV010000111.1:21549601-21564268 GCA_031762435.1 Hypsolebias longignatus | reverse complement strand
TATATTTTTTTTTTTTTTTTTTTATTTATTTATTTATTTTTTTTTCCTTCATTTTAAATTTTTGGTGTGTACCGTTGAAGATTTCTTGACTTTGCATTTGACACCAAAATAACAGGATGTGAACTGATTTGTTGCTAAACCGTTACCAGAATTATGACGCAGCTGGAACTTATTTCCTCCTTGAGGTCAGCAGTGTTGTATGAACAGTCACATATCTTACGTTGAGGTTTCTAATGTTTCTAACACCACAAGTGAAAACTGCTCATCTAGTAAAGAAAAACACCAGAAGTGCTAGTTTCATCCCTCTGTACATATTGTGTACCAGATGTTTACTGGCTTACAGGATGACACAGTGGTGTGAAAAAACTAGTACACTCTTTGTTGCAAGGACTGACGTGTTGGGACATAAAACATTTTGATTCTCACAAAGTTTTAAGTAAATATCTGAAGAACGATAAGTTCTACATTGTGTCATTTGTTTTTCACAAGAATTGAGATTTTTTTGCTAAGAGTGTCTGATTAAGAAAGTAGCTTGTAGTGATATAGTTTCTATAAGAAATAGGAAGATAAGTTATACGCAGGTGCTGCAAATTAAATGCACTGTTATAATGATTATTTTTGAAGGGTGTAGGGGGTGTAGGGGGGGGACTGCTCCCTTCAGCAGTGGTCACCACAGCAAATGAACTGCACAAAAGATTTGGAAATTGTTTTACACTGAATGCCCAGCCTGACACTGTTTGAGCTCGAACCTGCAGCATCAGGATTGCAAGATTGCAGCACAGACCACCAAGCCCCCCCCACACAGAACACTAAATGGACTTGGAAGTAGCCTCCATTTGTCCATATCCAGTCTGTCCGTCTTGTGAGCTGGATAACTTGCAAAGTCAGCCATCTCCACTGGGCTTTAAAAGTTTGAAACTCCACCCTTTTCTGATCCCTGGATGAGCAGCTGTTGGAGGAAAATATTCTCACTTATCTTGTTTATTCAAAAAGAATCAAACGCTATGGCAGGAGAAGATTTTTAAACAGGATTTCACTTGCAAGATCAGATTTTCAGGAGAGGTTACACAAAGTTACATAAAGTACACTCATGAAGACCAGTCATGAGAATCTGCCCCCCTCAGCTTGCTTTTATACCCTCATCAGTTCAGCTGAGGTCACAGACTCAGAGGTGTCCTGGGCTGCCAGTTGCATGCTGCAGCTCCACTCAGCTCCTCATCCAGCTCTTTCTACCAACCCAAACATATGATTCATGGGCAGAGTTAAGATTATCAGCCATAGTTATAAAAACATTTATAACATTTGACCAAATATTAAAAAAATCTTAATAACCGCAGCAAAACATCTTTGACTAACAAGAAAAGCAGTTGTGTGACATTTGTGGGCTTATGTTGCCTCGACACTCGCCTGGGTGAGTTGGAGGAAGTAAAAAGGAAGAGATCATTTCTATAGAAGCTGTTACTCCCACAGTTTGGTCTTTAATAGGTGAAAGAGCATGAATATGTGCATGGATAAATTGTTCCTTATTTTCATACTTTACTGATTATCAGCAGGTGTAACAATCTCTATAAAATCTGAAACGTTGGTGATCTTCTGAGTTTACAAAAAATTATCTAGCTCTCATCATCATTGCTGATGTCTTAAGATTTAGCTTTTCTACATAGAGAAGTAATTATTCCTGCCTATGAATCTGGGAAGATACAAGAACAATTTCAAGCAGTCACGTTTGGAAAACTGCCCATTAATAAGCTATTTTTTGGACTTTTAGAGAATATTGGAAATACAAGAGCAAATTGGTTGTCTGGCTATAATGCACAGGGACATGTTTGAAGAAAACAAAACAGAATATCAGCACAAAAAAATCACACCATCTCTGATCTGATTCTGAGTGAATAGTGTTCTGTTGTTGGTCTTCTGTGCTAGTAACGGCATGTCCATAATGACCTCCATGTTCAAACATAAGGGTGTCCATAAGTGCACCTGGCACCAGGACACCCTGAGCTACAGATTGATGATAGAATTTGTAGTCGAGTCATCGTTGTTGCTGCCTCTTGACCAGGTCTCCCTTGAAAAAGAGTTTTTTTTTTTTTATCTCAATGTTTTATTTCCTGGTAAAATAAAGGTTAAATAAATGAAAATCTGATCTGCAGCTGTATGTTTGAGACAGACCAGAGGCTCAATGGGATTAAGCTGTAAAGGTTGACAGAGTGGAACAGACACATTTAGCTGTCACCTGATCACCACCTGGTGGTGAGTTGGATCAGCTGTAGGGGGAGAAGACAGATCTCTGTAAACCCAAATGTGTGGAGAGGGTTTGGTGGGAATTTTTTATTCAACCTTTATTTAGGCAGGTTAATCCCATTGAGCCTCGAGGACTCATTTACAAGAGAGACCTGGCTACAAACAAAGAATGATGACAACAGCAACAGTAGATTTTCCTTGGACAATCAACAATAGACAATCATAAGAGAGAAATACAGATTTTTTTTAACAAGTTAAAACAAAGATGTCAAAGTAGCAAAACAGACAGATTATAAGGCAGATGTAGAAAATCAAAAACAAGAACATGTCTGCATTGGCTTTTGCCAGGATTCCAACAGATTCTTAAAGCCATTTAGAGAAGTCAAGGTCGAGATCTTCAGATTAACTGATTAGAGTGTGACATCAGGTGTCCTCAATATTGAATCTATTGACAATACTGTATTCTAATTTTCTGAGATACTGAATTTGGGGTTTTAATTAGTTGTCAGTTATAATCATCCATCCATCCATTATGTTTTACCTGCTTCTTCCATTTTGGGTCAAGGGGATCGCCGGTGCCCATGTCCAGCGATCACGGTGCGGGGGGCAGGGTACACCCTGGATGGGTTGCAAGTCCATCACAGGGACAAATAGAGACAACTGGGATACCCGGAGGAAACCCATGCATGCATGGAGAGAACATGCAAGCTCCACGTAGAGGTTCAAATACCCCTGGGTAGCAGCTCTACCAGTTGTGCCACCGTGCTACCTCCAGTTATAATTATCAACATTAAAAGAAATAAACATTAGAAATATATCATTCTGTGCGTAGTGAATGAATATACTGTAATATACAAGTTTTACTTTTTGAATGGAATTACTAAAATAAATAAACTTTTTCTATGATGTTCTAATTTTTTGACCAGCACTGTGCGTCTATGGCGTGGAGCTACTAGTTCTAACCTGTAGAGGGCGCTGTAGGTCGCACCACAGCGTTACAGCCCAATGAAGAAAATCCGGAAGAGGCGTGAACGACAAATTTAAAAAAAGATGGCGGATTACTAAAACCCTGTCTCATTCCCAACGTAGATATGAACATTTTCGATGCGTGTACAGCTGTGATTGTTTTCGCAAGAGTTCGTCCAAGTGAAACCACTTGATATTTTCTTCGGTGATCCACCGCGAGACTACAGGTCAGGAGGGGGGTGAACTATCACAATGCCCGTCAATGGAAAAGTTATCCCGCACACTCCGCTGGCTGTAGACTTCTGGCAGGTTCGGAAGTGTCCAGGCACTCGGCTATTCTTTCTGACCCACATGCACAGCGATCACACCGTGGGTCTGACCTCCACATGGAGCAACCGGCCCATCTACTGCTCCCCGACCACGGCCACGCTGCTCAAACTCAAACTGCAGGTGAGGGTCAGGAGAGGATTCACTCTGGACCTATCAGGTTTTATTCTGTTTGTCTCACCTGTCAGCTCATCAGAGTAACTTGTACCACACCGAGAGACCAGTCAGGGATCAAACCACATCATAGTCATCAATCAGTCAACCATAATCAATCATAATTATGTTTAATTATTAGGTCCCATAACTGAGCCAGAATAAAGCAGGCCATAAGCAGGAATGTATTTTAAATGACTATTACCTGCTTTGCCACGTACCAAAGGTTTTTCTTTTCTGGTCAATCAAAACTTTAAATATTTACCACAGTATCTTATGTCAGTCTGACAGTTTCTTTTTTCATTCATTCAACTTTTATTTATCTATACTGGCTAGCCTCACTGAGCCACGGGGACTTATTTACAGGAGGGACCTGTTCCAGACAGAACATATCACGTACAGACAACAATAACAGTAAACAATGACAACAATAAACTACAATAACAATGCTGTAAAAAAAAAATAAGAGCAGTGTACAAAACAATAAATCAGGGTGCCGTAAAACAGGGTGAAATACTAAAAACCACATATTTGCTTTGATTTTTTTTTTTAATTGACATTATCAAATGTTTGAAACCCCTTAAAGAAATCAAGGTGGACAACGTCTTGAATGCAAGTAGTGTTGAAAGAATCTCATTAAGGAATTGCTACTTTTCAAAGATGAATGGCTGTCATTTTCACCTAAAACCTTTTTATTTTAGGACATAGATGGTTCAAATAAAGCATGTTTGCATTGATAAAAGTGTTTTGGGACTAAACAGCTGTGTAGCCTTAAAACCACTAATGAGTGAGGCTAACTGAAAAAAAGGCTTCAGTTTGCTAGGGAGCATAAAGATTGGACTCTGGAGCAATGGAAGAAGGTTATGTGGTCTGATGAGTCCAGATTTACCCTGTTCCAGAGTGATGGGTTCATCAGGGTAAGAAGAGAGGCAGGTGAAGTGATGCCAGGCAGTGCATTATAGGGTTGATAACAATAGCTGACTTCTTTAAAGCTGATTTAATCAAGACTCATACAATCTGTTATGTTGTACTTAATATCTGAACAGAACACCAATGTGTTACTAGTAATGCAAGTCAAATTTATCTGTGAAAAAGGTCTGTTGAAACATACAATTACACTAGGTTTGTTAGTAGTTTAATTTATCTCCCCAAAAATACAATTACATCTCATATTTAATATTGATTAATTCTAGATTTTAATCTAAATATTTCTATTCAAGTTCATTTGGCAATTATTTTAGATTCCATCTATTTCTTAACATGTATCAACTGGTAGCCCGCAGGCCGCTTCAGTCTGGCCCACCAATGAGTTAATACATTTTTTTTTTCTTTTGTTGGGGGGTGGGGTTTCTGGGTTTGGGTTTTGGGTTTGGTTTGGGCTCAGTTTATTGCATTTATGATTGAATGCATCAAAACAAACACCCATAAAGACCCAGGACACGCTTGCTGGCCTGGGAATGCCTTGGTGCCCTCCTGGAAGAGCTGGAAGAGGGGGCTGTGGGAAGAGATGTCTGGACCTCCCTTCTCAAGCTGCTGCCCCCGCTACCTGACTTCTTAACAAACGGAACATAGTGGATGGATGTCTTTATTTAGTTTATTGCTTTTTTTTTTTTTTTTTTTACTGATTACTTTTTTGTGTCAACATTTTAATTCTGTGGTTGTTTTGTTTCTGCTCAGGTGAAAGACCAGTGGATCCATCCACTGGAGCTTGGAGAGCCATATTTGCTCTCTCTGGACGATATTGGCAAAGAGAAGCTCACGGTTACACTAATAGATGCCAACCACTGTCCAGGGGCTGTCATGTTTCTCTTTGAGGGCTACTTTGGCTCAATCTTGTACACTGGTCAGTTTCTCCTCGACAGACAGGATTTTGTTAAGTACAGTACTGTATTCTAAAGATTAATATTAAGCTCTGTTTTTAATTTCAGGTGACTTTAGATATTCTCCTTCGATGCTGCGTGAGCCATGTTTTAGGACCAACACCACTATAGATGTTCTGTACTTGGACAACACCAACTGTGACCCCAACCGCACCCTACCATCCAGACAGCAAGCCACTCAACAAATCAAAGAGATCATTCGCAGTCACCCCAACCACGATATCGTTATAGGTGAGTTTATATGGATCCAGTGTTCAAGCTTGATAGACTGTAAACCTCCCATAAACTTAATTATTTAGTAATTATTAATAATTTTCCTTTAAGAAATAAGAGTGTTGATCTAGCTCGAGATTGTTTTCCGCTATCCTTGAGCAGTTGTTTAACCCAGTGGTTCCCAACCCTGGTCCCTGAGGAACACCACCCTGCTTGTTTTAGTTGTTCCTCTGCCCCAACACATCTGATTTGAAAGAAAGGGGGATTAACAGGCTTCTGCCAAACTTGAGGAAGTAATTAAAGCACTGAATCAGCTGTGTTGGAGCAGAGAAACAACTAAGCCATGCAGGATGGTGTTCCTCAAGGACCAGGGTTGGGAACCACTGGAACCTATCTGCCTGCAACAGCTGTTCAAATGTTAACTCTTTTAAAGTTGTTTTCACAAAATGCAGTAAATTAGTCCTGATCCGCTCGTTGTTGACTCTGATTTTATCCATGTCCCTGATTCTAAAACTGGGTGCTGCGTTGTTCTCTCCACCCTCTCCTTTGCAGGCGTTTACGCTCTGGGTAAAGAGAATCTCTTACACGAGCTGGCGTTGGAGTTTAAAACCTGGGTCGAGGTGAGTTTTGAGAGAATGGAGACGCTGAAGGCTCTGGGGCTTCCCGATGTCTTCACCACCGAGCCGGGAGCGGGTCGTATCCGAGCCGTGGAGCAGTCACAGATTAGCTTCGCTGCGTTGCAGCAGTGGAACAAAGAGCGTCCCACTTTGGCCATCTTGCCCACCAGTAGGCCCCTCATCTCCTTCCACGCCAACATCCATGTAGTGCCCTATTCAGACCACTCTTCTTATCAAGAGCTGGAAGATTTCGTCTCGGCCTTGAAGCCTTCCTCTGTTGTGCCCATTGTTGGAAGCTTTCTGCCTGGAAGTCTGTCTGCCTTACTGCCGCACAAAAAACGCCATGACATTCTAGTTCCTGAGTCTGTCCGACACTACATGTTGAGACAGACTGAAAGGAAGCTCAGCTCATCAACATACTCCGGTTTCTGTCGCAGACTCTTAAGACCACTTGCTCCTAAAGGAGTGTTGTTTTGTTCTCCTGCGAAAGGATCTGTGACGCCATGTGAAGAAGACTGGGAGGCCGACGGTGTGGAGCAGGATGGATCTGAGGAAGACATGGAGCCGGACAGCAGTGAAAGATACTCTGACTGTATCCTCGTAGACCCGAGCGTGAAACTCACCCCTGACAAAAGCAGAGGGTCTGGAGACGAGTGGAGCCTCAACACTGTTCAGACCGTCCCTCAAGAATTCACAAGGGCGGAGTCTGTGCCGCTCAGTCAACTCGCACGACGCGACCTTCAGCGAGTGGAGATTCTAACGCACACCAAGACCGGCTCAAAGCCAGTCCGTGCCACGCGAAATCATTTTAATGCCAAAATAACCTATCAGCGCAAAGAGGCTGGAGAGGCTGAGAACAGCCGGATGATGGATCAGGAGGATGCTGTGAGCGAGCACAGTGAGTGTGATCAGAACAGTTCTGACAGCACCTCCTGCTCTCCATGCAGCAGCTGTGAAGTGCTCCGGCGTGAGTATATAGAGAGACTGGAAAACAGCCTTTTAGAGCATCTCCCCTTCTCAGAAGAGGACTTTAAACCTAGAGGTCTCCTGTCGCAGAACTTCATAAGTTCGCTCTGGAACCTTTAGATTCAGTGTGACGCCTGAAGCAGCTGCTGTAATCTAACGTTCATATTCTTGCTTATGTAGAGGCCTTTTCTGAGGATTAGCATCAGCGCTTCACTCCTGTAGTTTTCCAGACATATTGTACAATTCTTACTTTTGTTCAAAGCTCTGCGTTTAAGCTAGCTTCTTTCATAAAGCTGCTTCTAAATCGTTAAGTTTCACCTTTCAGCTTATCTTTGTTTCTTCATACGTTACTCATCAAATCTGAGCCTCAGTAGTTTTATTACATGAGAACTGTTGGACTTCTCCGGCCTGAACAGCTTTTCCATTAACATCACCATCAGTCACTTCAGCTTTGTTGTAAGTAAACAAATGCACTTGGTAGTTGGCATCAGACATTTACTTACATTTTTTTGTTCATTTAAAGACATATTAAATCAGTATTAAGACAAAAAAAAATTGCAAATTTAGTTTCATGATGCTTTTGTGAAGTATACAGTATTTGTTTTAAGTGGGTTTTCATGAATTTGTAATGAAAACTTTCAACACTGGACCTTTCCCTGTTTTTGATGCTTCACATGTTTATTTGTAGGTTGGAGTTTATAAAACCAAATAAAAATAATGCTTCTGTGATGTCTGATAATTCTCAATCAGGTCATCTGGACAGTTTCTTGTCCAGATGACCTGATTGAAAATTATCAGATTTGACACCTGGATTATTGAGCATGAACATGCTTTTGTGATGCTTTTTGAGTTGCACGTCTATGAACCTTTTTTACACCTTCATTTCTTATTTATACTGTAGATTACTGCACTTGTAATGAATTCATTAATTGATGCTTCTGGTTTTCTAACAACTGAGGATTGTACAAAATAAAATACTAATCGTGAAGTAAGGCGTTATGAGATAATTATTTTACTTGTTTTATTTTCTTGCTGCTAAAATTGTAATTATTTATTAGATGATGGTGGTTGGTTATAAATGAATGTTTTACGGGTTTATTTTTTTAATGTACAACTGGATAGTTGTGCCTAAATAATACCAAGCTCTCTTAAATAAATTATGTCTTGAACAGTTCATCTAGAAGCGGTCCCAAAACTAAAAAAAAAATGTTTTCTGGATTTGAGATGTAACGGTCCTCTGCATGTTAGCAGTTAAATCTGTAAATAATAAAAGCATAAGAAAAATCAATGTACTTTTGAAAATATGTACAAGCACTTTCATCTTGGAGTACATCCTGATGCAAGTTTTTCAGATCACTGGAACTTTGGGTTGGTTACGTTTTCTACAAAAACAAGTTTGTAAAATACTCCCAACAGTATTACTTTGAAATTGTAGCTAGTTATCATAAAATTGTAGGATTGAGTTGCACAGATGCTAAATAGTAGTATCTCCAGTCAGTCCAAAGCTCCATTGTCAGGAGGATTATTAGTTTATTTATTTCACTTTTTGGCACCACTGAACTCCACTGAACATCGAAGAGCTTCAGAAATAACTTTATTTTTATCCTTTTTAATCTATTAACATAAAATGCCTATAACAGGGTGTTTGTGCATCTTTAGAAGATAAAAATGCATGTTGTGCTACTGTCTGGCTCACAGAATTGTATGAAAATTGTAGCAGCGCTACAGGATCTTTCACAATCGTTTCTACACCTAGAGTTATAACGTTTGAAAAAAATCAGTATAACTCTTAGCGGTTTTACCTCTTAGGTATAAAAGAGGATTAATAAAGTTATAACATCTGTGTAAAAAAATTTAATCTCATTTTTTTTTTGTTCTTGCAGGACTTTTTTGTCAGCAGAAGTTTTACAGTGAGTTGTGCACAGACTTCTACGTAGATTTAGATTCTCTCCAGATTTGTGCAGTCTATGGTTCAACCTGACTGATTCAATGCGATTGAGGCTACTTTCTATAGCTGCTGATATTTACACTTGCTAGCTATAGCTGTTCCGCAATTAAATCATGTGTTGGTACAAATGTATTGACAGTTGGCTGGACGACGTCTTCGTACATGGAGATCAAGACACAATTGAGCCTTGTGCTATGAACGTAGTAGATGTCTGGTTTTTTTTTTTTTGTTGTTGTTTTTGGTTGTTTCCAACCAAATAACTGCACTTATACACACAAATATCACACTAAATATCACTTTATTGTCATCAATAAACAGACAAAAACCAAACTGGATTGTGTCTCATTGAGACATGATGCTTGGTTGTAATACTGCACAATCCAACCAACGGCTATATAATATTTATAGTATTTTCTGTTGTAAATTTCATTCAAGGTGGCATTAACGTGGTTTTAAACGTCTTAAGTTAGATTTGCTGAATACTGCAGATACCGTGTTGAACATTTTCTGCTCGTTTATTTTGAATCCTAGTGGAAAGCATTTTTTCAATTTATTGAGAGAAATTACAGCACACCTTAAAATAATGTAATGTTTGGTTAAATAAGAGACACCACCAGCAACTAGAACCCATATTGAAAGCAGGTTTGTGAAGTAGCATGTACGGTAACTATTGAATGCTGTCTTGTGCAGTGCTGCTATTCTCCACAAGATGGCAGTAGTTTATCTGGAAAAATATGCCTCCTTTAAATTGTTGGTTGCAGTCAAACTACAGTATTCTTGTTTTCTTCTTCTACAGTTTGAAATGAAAAATCAAATCTTGTATCCACCATTTAATGTTTTCTTACACATTCATCTAAAAATATAACCTTGCAATAAAAATTACCATATGACCGGAGTTTTACATAGGCTAATACTGAGTGTGAAAATGATCGCATTCTGTCTGGTGATGTTTTATAAACTGAACTCTATATTTTTACTGTCCTCTAACAGCCTATGTTGCTGTACTCTGAAGGTTCCCTGCCACACCAGCAGACTACTGAACAGAACAAGCTGTCGGTGCTGTCAGCTTCTGCACATTGATACTTTGAAGCCCTGCATGATTTCTCTTTCCACCTACAAAGACAGCAGTCCTCATCCACCACCCTAGGGCTGCTAATCGTGTGATGGACACATTTAGACTGACAAGAAGCTGACCAGAACTCCACAAAAATAAGTGAAACGTGTGCTCAGATTTCCCTAGAACAGCTCAGTGAGTTGTGTAGACATCTGAACAAACAGCCCAGTAGGTCCAGCTGTATAAATGTATGACCACAAACTCATTCCTTTAAGCTCTGAGAACAAGAATGTGCATTATCAAAGGTTTCATGTGGCGAGATCATAAAGTTACTGTCGGTGGGTCGTCGAGCCATCGTGAGCTGCCAACAGGAGACTCCTCGGCTCCTTCGCCTGCTTGTAAGGGCTGAATGAGCAGAACCTGCAGGATGTTTCTCTGCATGTTGGGGAGAAATCACACCGGCCTGCAGATAAATGCTTCTGATCACTGAAAACATGCTGTTTTACAAGTTCTGCTGTCTGGGATTTCAATAATATTTATTATTCTTCAAAGTAGTATACATTTAGAGTAAAACATGGAAAAATTGAAGACCTAGTATTCTTATATCACCCACCACGTTCCATACCAGAGATTTAAACCAACATGCTCTTATGTTGAGAAGTGAAGGAGCGGCAGCTGTTATGGTCAAACTTTATAAATGACATCACAATCTTTTGATATTGTGATATCTTATGAGTTGTGTTAGGGCTTAAAGACTATTTTGAATGACTCAACTACTAGCACTCCAAATTTTAGCTCAAGAGTTGTAAAACTGGTTGGGTTGTAACCATTTTTGTGTTGGTCAAGTTTGCTTAGCTGTGGTAGCCATCTTGAAGTGGACTGACTTCAAAAGTTAATCTGTTACAGATGTACATCCAGGTTAGTTTCTTAGAGTTTTGTTAAAATATGTGCACTGATTTATGAGTTATATTGCTGACAAATAAACACGGGAAAAACAAACAAACATAAAAAGCAATACAGTATACAGGGACATTTAAAATGACAACTACATGTGTTAGAATTTGAGTAAACGTGAAATACCTTCACACTGTCCCACACTGGATGTCGTCTCCTCGTCCTGACTGTGATTTCAAACAGCCATGATAAAACGCCCAAACTTCCTGTGCAAGATCAGGATGTAAATCTGCTCCATGAGACTCAAAGAACTAAATCATTGTGTGTTCTGACAGCTCAGGTTACAGACATCTGTAATATTTCTATGACAATAAGAGTCTAACTTAGATCTTCAACCAGCAAACAATAACAGCCCATAACGTAATAATTTTGGCCATTTTAAATGTATTAAAGCCAATCAATAATCTAGCCAATAATGTAACAATTATCTTGAGCCAATAACTATAACATTTTTCATTTGGCTATTACATTACTGGCCTAGTATTTGAAAAAATTGATCATGTAATAACTGTAGCCAATAATGCAATAATACATAAATTGGACTACAATTCTTGGAGAACACAACGTTGTTTTGCGCTGTGAAGTTTGCTAATCAAAAACATGCATAGTAAATGGCATAATCATAATTTATCAAGGATATTCAGGACTCATACTCCTTAATTATAATTGTTAAAGCCAATTTGACACTATATTTTGTCCAAAATGTTAATTTAGAATGTTGTTTGCTTTGATATGTAAATTCATAGTTTCATGTTAATGTCTGTTGGACGTTGCATTGTCAAATGAATTTGGCTCATTATTTTCTTGGGAAACATTTAAACTACTTTCAACCTATTAATACAAGTCAGGGTTTTAGGAGATTTATTGTGCCCCAGTGAACATTTTAGTCCTCTCAAAGTTTAATAACTTAAGCTGATACTTAAGAGTTAAATCTGCATTTATATACTCAGACTGGCATTTAACAATAATGGTAATTAACTCTCAAAACAAACGCATGAACAGTAATTTACAAATTTAAGAAACAGAAGCTGACGAGAGTTGAACCAAGCGAAACCTCAACTCAAAACTGCTTTTCCACTCATTTTTCTTGTAAATGTCCTTTGTACTGCTGAAAAGCTACATTTCTGAGACCCAGGCTTTCATCCATCCATCCACTGTTCTTGCCAAAATAAAAACTGTTTTATGTGTCAGCTTAGATCACTAGCCTAATAGTTTTACTACTTTAGACCACTTTTTCCTCCAACAGCCTTGTAGAACTTCAGAATACTGATGGAAGAATCATCTTCATTGTCCAGTTATATGCTGTCTGCAAGTGGTTCTCATATATACATATAGATATAGATTAGGAGTGTAACTTGGTTGAATGTCCAAAGCATTGGCATATCTTGCATGAGAAAAAAAAAATCTGTAACTTGGATTAGATTTCTGAAGGTAGGTGAACTCCAGACTTGTTGCCAGCATCATCAGCCATGTCAAGCAAAGGATTAGCCATAAACTGAGTGTCGGTGTCAGGCACAGACCCAGGTTCAGACAGACACAAAGCCAGGTTCACCTTCAAGCAGGGCAGGTTTGTCAAAAGGCACAGAAGCAGGTTTAGCACCAGACAGAGCACCAACCTCAGAGTCAGCCAGCGGGGCAGGTTGGAACACTCTTTGACATGAACGTTGTCCAAAATGGGTCCACATAAATTTACACGATTTTTCTCCCAGTTCCTTTTGCCAAATGCCTCAAAACCAAAATATGAATTATTTCACTGCCAACTAGTGATGCTGTACAAGTGACATCCAAACTAAGAGCTGACTCATGCAATCCCCTGTAAATATTCCCCCCCATGTCTCCTCATTATAGAGTGGGGTGTCCCATCCATTCCATGTGGAATAAATGTTAGGTTGGCCATGATTTCTTTGAGCAATGGTTCTGCAGAAAGGAAAATCCAATAGTGGTCCAACAAACAACAGTTGCCATCAGAGATTGGGTCATTGTGAATATTATTGGTTGAATGATGTAAACTCCTTTAAAATCCAAACTCATCTTCATATGAGTAAGGTAGGTCCATTTCTTTCAACTAATTTGGGCTGAGACTTTATGTGCCGTCTTTTTGTTAACTTGTCACACTGGTCAAATCAGAAACTGAGAACCACTTCTGTGTTGGAGGGGGAATGACAGAAAATCAATTGTGTATTTGTGCAACTTAAGGTTTCTTGCCACAACAAAACCTGGTATCACAAATTGTTTCAGCGAGTCTCTGTGGTAACCACTGCTGACCTTGACCAACACCTTCTCTATACATAGAAACGTTAAAGTTCCCAGATTGAGTCTGTCGACTCGACATACATGGTGCTGTGTGAAATCCTATTTTATCCATCCTCAAACAAAAGCCTCTGTTTTGATGTGAGCAGTTTTTTAATGCCTGCTGAACAATGTTCTTCAAGATTTTCTTGAAAATAATGACATAAATCTGAAAAGGAGACATCCCACTCAAAACCTGGGTCTTCATTCATTTTCTTTGCTTAAATTTGTCATGGTTCGTTGAGTGTTTGTACTCAGAATAGGCTCAGTATGAGAGAGCTAAAAAAAAAAAAATCATTTTGTTTTAAATCAAAACAAACACACCGTCATGGCAGCAAACCAGAAATTTACAGGACAGGAGAAACTTGGAGGTAATCTGTGAAGAGGCACAAAGACCAGTAGCACTGATGGAATGAAAGGTGCAGGAATACAAAGGTTGACGTAGACGAGATAAATGGAGAGTCCTGCGCTGAATGAGACCGGGTGTAGTTACAGGGCAGGGCTAAAGAGCAAAAAGTTGACGGAGGAAATGAATGACTGATGACACAGAGGAAAACACAGGCTAACTGACAGAAATGAAAACACCAGTAAGACTAATCACAACAACAAAAACATACAAAATCATATAAACAACACAACAGACTGATAAGCAAACCTAGAAAATCAGATCCTGTCAAAACTGCCATATGCTTAAACCACTTCCTGAATTCTAGCACATTCCATTAAAAGTAATTAAGTTAATGATATTCTTCCATGTAGAAAATTATGAATCTGCATCTTAAAACAAATTTTAAAAAGTTGTAAAACATATAGCTGTTAATTTGGCTTTTACAGCCATAATTAAGGAGTGAGAGTGATGTAGATATCCTTCATAAATTAATATGAAGGTTAAACCATCCACTATACCTGTTTTTGATGAGCAAACTGTAAAATCTGCAAAACAATGTTTTATTTCCAAGAATTGGAGTCTTATTTATGTATTATTGCATCACTGGCATGCAATTATTATTGTATTGAAAGTTGAGATAGATAGATAGATAGATAGATAGATAGATAGAT